>BSSO01003274.1:0-16898 GCA_030267885.1 Mesembryanthemum crystallinum | reverse complement strand
CATTTTAGTGCCCTGACGTATAGTGTAATATTAAACCGGTGACCTCAATTTTAACTATTCCCATTTTGATGACCTGAGATCTGATAAAAAATTTCACTTTAGTTCTTACCTCTGACTCCGTTACTTTTTTTCGTCAATTTTGCTGACATGGCATATCGTAGAAGACATATCCCCACATTTAATGAACAAAAGAAGTTGTAGTTACTTTATTTCCCTCACTCAGTGGATAAAATTGTCAAAGTGATTATTGTTTTAAGCTCGAAAATGTTTGTTTTCATAGGCAAAATTACTATAACGGTCATTGTAAACTAACTGGTTGCCTTAATGTAAAATGCCACGTCAGCAAACTGACGAAAAAATTAACGGAATCAGAGGCAAGTATTAAAGTGAAACTTATTTTTAGATCTCAGGTCACCAAAATGGGAATAGGTAAAATTGAGGTCACCAGTTTAATATTACACTATACGTCCGGGCACCAAAATGGAATTTTTCCTAAATTTATTGTATTATTATTGGGTCACTAATGGGGAAAAAAATGAGAAAAACCTAAAAAACACAATAGAGAATGGGAAGAAGAGAGGGAGATAGTGACTGAGAATTGAGAAGCAGTGAGGAGCCTAAACCCTGAAAGACCAAAACTCAAAGTCTCAAACTTTGGCTCAAACGGGTGCCATAAACCCTAATATCAAACCCCTCCTCACCTCACTATCTAGCTGCAACTCCTGATTCTCAAACTTCTACATTTCACATCATCCAATCTGATTCAACCCCAAAAAAATACTGACATTATAGACCTTGATTCCCGCAATATGTTCAGCCCTGACAATGGAGCTCACTGAATTTCTCACCATCTTTGCATTTGCAAGCGATGTTAGTTTTTCTTCGCAATTTCTTTGGCGTTGCTGGTCGCAGAAATTGCCTCCGTATAGGTGCGTCTATTGCCTCCCCTTCGCCTCATAACATGACTTTATCTCTCATCTCTTCTACCCATTTCATTGTTTCCCCTTTTACATACAAATTAGTGATCTGGGTCACTGGATTTTTGTTCATATCTCGACACCCTTTTTGTACTAGAGTAAACATTGATTGTTTTAATGAGTTATTTGATAGAGAATCGATACGAAAACTAGTTATTGAAGAGAGGTGGAATGATGTTAGGATTCAGAGTTTGTTTAACTCTGTCCTAGCTCCAATTTTGGTTACAAGGATTTTGGTTGTTTTGAAGGAGGAACCGAGATTAGCGTTGAAATTTTTCAGGTGGGCTAAGAAGCAAGTCGGGTTTCAGCCATCAACGGAATCTTACTGTATAGTGGCTCACATTTTGTTTTATAATAGAATGTACTTTGATGCTAATCAAATGTTTAAGGAAATGGTTTTGTCGGCCACCCCATGGCCTGGGATGGATTCGTTCGATGCCTTGTGGTTCACCAGGGGTGTGTGTCTCACGGGTTATGGAGTATTTGATGCCTTCTTTAGCGTTTTGGTTGAGTTGGGGATGCTTGAAGAAGCCACAAGTTGTTTTGAGAAGATGAAAAACTGCAGGGTCCGTCCTAAGGTGCATTCGTGCAATAACCTTTTGAGTGGACTTTGTAGGTCGAGGAGAGGTGAGGTTTCTAGGAAGATTTTCAGGGATATGAAAGTGGTTGGGATTGCCCCATCGGTGTTTACCTATAACATAATGATAGGTGATAGATGCAAGGAAGCAGATATAGCAGGAGCAGTGCGATTGTTTGAAGAGATGAAAGAAAATGGCGTAACACCGGATGTTGTTACATATAATACACTTATCGATGGACATGGAAAGCTTGGCTTGTTAAGCGGAGCAATAAATTTATATGAAGAGATGAAGAGATTAGGGTGCCATCCTGATGTTATAACATACAATGCACTCATTAATTGTTTGTGCAAATATAAGATGTTGCCTCAAGCTTTTGAATTTCTTCATCAGATGAAAAATGATGGTTTGAAACCTAACGTTGTAACATATAGCACACTCATTGATTCTTTTTGCAAAGAAGGAATGATGCGTGAAGCAATGAAATTTTTTATCGACATGAGACGTCTAGGTCTTATTCCAAATGAATATGCATACACTTCTTTGATTGATGCGAACTGTAAAGCAGGAAATCTTGGAGAAGCTTCAAAACTGGTGAAAGAGATGTTGAATGTTGGGGTTCATCTCAATGTTGTTAGCTATACAGTTTTATTAGATGCTGTTTGTGAGGAAGGGAAGATAGAAGAAGCAGAAGAGTTGTTCAGGACCATGCAGAAAGCTGGCGTAGTTCCAAACCACAAAACCTACACTGCCTTTGTTCATGGCTGCATTAAAGCAAACAAAATGGAAAGAGCAAAAGATTTGTTAAGAGAAATGAAACAGAAAAACGTAGAAACAGATGAAACTCTATATGGCACCGTGATATGGGGACTTTGCAACGAAGGAAATGTTGAAGAAGCTAAAGTGTTAGCAACTGAAATGAAACAATTTGGTCTGAAAGTAAATTGCATTGTGTACACGACTCTGATAGATGCTTACTTCAGAAAAGGGAATGCTGAAGGTGCTCTAAATCTGTTCCATGAAATGAAGGCCTATGACATCAAACCTACACTTGTAACATTCATTGTGTTAATTGATGGCCTCTGCAAATCAGGATTGGTCCAAGATGCGGTTAACCATTTTCATACAATGGAAGCTATTGGTTTACCTGCAAACCTTTCTATCTATACAGCCTTAATTGATGGTCTGTGTAAAAATAATTGCATGGAAATGGCGAGAAAGCTTTTTGATGAAATGCAAAGGAAAGGGTTAGCTCCAGACACACCTGCTTTTACAGCTTTCCTTGACGGCAACTTAAAGCATGGCAACATCGAGGAAGTCTTTAACTTGAGAAGCAAAATGATGAATACAGGCATGCAGCTTGATTTGTATGTTTATACTGCTTTGGTGGAAGCTTATATTAAAGCTGGGGATGTCAAAGGAGCCCTCAACCTGATTCAAGAAATGCAAGAGTTGGGTACCTCTCCGACACTTGTTACTTATGTTGTGTTGATTGACGGTTTGTGCAAGTCAGGATTGGTTCAGGAGGCAATGAACCACTTCCATAGGATGGCTGATGTTGGTTTGTCCCCCAATGTTGTCATTTATACTGCTCTAATTGATGGTCATTGCAAAAACAACTGCTTGATGATGGCTAGAGAGCTTTTTGATGAGATGCAAGCTAAGGGTTTGGTTCCAGATGTAGTGGCCTTCACAGCTTTGATCTCTGGCAATTTGAAGCTTGGTAAATTTGAAGAAGCGTTGAAATTAAAGAGCACAATGATCAATATGGGTATGGAGCTTGATTTGCAGGCTTACTCTTGTTTGATTTCGGGTCTTTCTGAATGCGGTCAACTCGACGAAGCAAGAATGTTATATGCTGAGATGATAAGGAGGGGTATCCATCCTGACAAAGTTCTTCATGGTAAACTGGTGAGGCAGTATTATGATCAGGGAAAGGCTGTTGAGGCTGCAGAATTGCAGAATGAAATACAAAGCTAAGTGGTGGTTTAGCTCTTGCTTGAGAATCTTTTATGGAACAAGCTACCTTTTACCTTGTTTGGGAAGTTCAAGTATTCCATAAATTGAAACATGTGATTCGGCTTTGGCAATTGTAAGTCGTAGCTGCTGTGCTGCACACGGCCTTGAACACGAATACGTTCTGATCTCTGCATTGCCTTATACGAACTTTTTGGTTGAGGTTAGTCCTACTATTGGCTTTATGGCTAGCTATTTGGTCTTCCTGTTGAATGAAAGGTTGCACAACTTGTTATCTGATTCTTGCTTTCCCCTTCCCAAAAGGAAAAAGATTGTTTCTTTTTTTGTAAATACTTTTCTAAAAAAAAAATTAAAAAAAAAATAATGGTACACTCATATTCTATCTCAATCAGCTGGGTTGACGCATAACAAGCCTATTCTTGCGGATTTTAACAAGCGCATCCATCACCCATTGTTCATGATGGACAGGACACAGGTCCTCTCTCTTCTGGTGCGTGTATGGTTATCTAGATAAGGTATGTCATTTAAAAAAAGAAATTACAACCTAGGATATATGGGTCTGCTCCATCTGGCTTCATTCATGCTTTTTTTTTCTTCCTGAATTTTCATTGTCACCCTCTTTGTGGCCTTTGCAGTTGTTGGAAGAAATATATGGAACCAGCAAATGTTTGGACTAATTTGGCTTGCAGTCGACCATTATTTGTGACTGATTTTGTCTGTGAAATTGTTACTGCTAGAGGTGATATGGGTATCAAATATTTCCAAAGATCGAACATCAGGACAGGTCAACTGTCATTTATATATTATAAAAATACTACTGTCTTTTTCCTCCCTCCTTCCGCACCTGGCTTTTCATTTGCTGATTGAATGTTTGTCCTAATTTCAGAAGCAATCATCACTAATAAGTCAAAGCCAAAGGGGAGAGAGGAACGATGATTAATTGCTAGGTAAGTTGATCACACAAAACTGCAAAAGTAACATCGTTGTCCGTAGTCTGCTGGTCAGTAAATGCATGGATCGTTTTAAGTTGAGCTGTAGTTTGCTTGTAAAATTATTTGGAAAAAATGGGTGGATGCTCAGGAGTTAAACTGAAAACTCAATGTTTTGACTAACGTATCAAACAGTAATTTTTTCCGAAGTAATGATGTATAACCAAAAATGTAATAGACTAATCAAAAATTTAGCATCACAATAACTTTTACCACAGACTCACAATCATGGAAAAAAAACCAGCTACTTCGAAACTGTATGATAAGAAGGATATGACTGATCAGCATAGAATATAGATCTACTGTAGGTTATAGTTTGACATGGCAATACACACAGAATTGCTATAAATCTATAAGCCTAATTGCTTAATTTAAATACAGTTTACATATGCAGAACTTTGTGCTAATGTGTTCCTCTCTGCTCTTTGCATGTTGAAATTGTTGTGATGATTATAATTATATAATAATACCATTGATAAATAACTAGTTGCCATCAAATTTGATAATGGTGTAAATCTTTGTTGTCTTTTGGTTTTGCCATTTTTATTCCAAAGCCAGAAAACTTGGTAGATTCCCTGGTGCGATTGCTGGTTGCTCTCTTATGGAACCCATGCCTCTAGTCCACATCCTGTCCTTTGTTCATCTCCAATTTTGTTCTCTGTATATCTTTCTTATTCCAAGAATGTGTACTTGTGTAGGTTGTCAATCCTTTCAAGCGAAGGTTCATTAGTGGAGCTCTTCAAACTATATTTAGCTAATAAGCTACTGAAATTTCAACAATATGATGGGGAGAATCACAAAGGAGCTTCACGATATCAGAAGAGATCCTCCCACATCATGCAGTGCTGTAGTTACAAATTGCTGACAGGATTATGTTACATATTGAAGCTTAAATTAAGGGTAATGAAAATGAAACTGATGATGTCTTCATTATTTCTGTCAGGTTTATCATCTAACAATTAGGTTCATGTCAATTGATAACAGGTAGCATTCAGGCCAAAGGTCCATAGTGTCCCATCCAAATATATAATGGTGAGATTGTCTGCATGGACATCTTCCCTTCTTCAGAAAAAGTGTTGCCTTGCTTTAACCATGTCAACAACAACAACCCAAGAAAGATCCTACTGAGGGTAGGTGTAGGTCTGGGGAGGTCCAGATGTACACAGTCTTACTCTTACCATATCCAATGTTTTATATATTTTCTATTTCTGCCCTCATCACAATCAACACAATAGTTTGTGCAGTGTTTTTTCAGTAGGTAAGAAATAATAATGTAGTTATGAATCATGTAATGTAGAAACTTTAGTTTAATGCAGGTTTTACTTCCAATGTCTTCACTGCTCAATGATCCAAACCCAATGATCCTGAGGCTCCAGTCGTTCACTTATACAAGACTGCCAAAACCAAGAGTCGATGGTATGGTGACTGTAGAGCTGATCGTGGATGGGACAATCCGTTTTATCCAGCCCAAGCTCAGCGCATATCGGGCTTGGGCCTAAATTAAACAGCTGTTAGCGAGCCGGGCTCAAGTATGCCATAAATCGGTCTTCAAGTCTCTACTTAAATGCACCCAGCGGCTTTGTGTTCTATGCTCCACCGATACAAGCAATCATACATCAATTGCAATTGTAAATTGTAACATTACTGGCATGTCTTCCCATCTGGTTTGGCTATTTCTTTCTTTCTTTCTTTCTTTGACAATGGGATTGTTAGTGTTGCATATAAAGTTCAATCTGACCTGCTATACTAGAATTGGAATATAACAACCCAGTGTACCATTGAAATTGGAATATACTGTAGTAGTTACTGATCATTTTCAGCGTCATTTGCTTGGTTTTGTTTCCCTGATAATTGAAGATGGAACTGGTAATATTTTTAGAAGTGTCTTTCTTCATCATGCAGTTTATCAAATGCAGTGCATTTAGGGCTACAGAAAACTAATAAGAGCACTAAATTTAGTGCAAACAGCATTCAGCACTGAAGAGCAAATAGCTCAGTAGTGACATTTTGACCTACAACAAGGCAAAGGCACACTGTCCATGTGTGAATCTTGGCAGTTGCACTCGTCAAGTTTGAATCTTACTCAATTGCACTTCTCAAGGCTAGACTGGTTGTTACTTCTATGGGTTGGGTGATGTGTACGGTCTTGAATGGGAAGAAGAATTGGTAATGACAATTCCTACAGTTGGAGCTTCCAAGTTCCAACCTTATGATAGGAATTTGATTCCTACAATTCTTCCTCTACACTTTAGTGAGGTAGGAGTATTTATTATGTGGTGTATGGGCTTTGGGCCATTTTCTAGTCCAAAGGCTAGAATTTTTCTCTATAACACGGAGTATGTGCACCCACTGACGAATGAGTGTATCACATGTGTCAGCGCGTGTGATATATATACACCCACATGTCGATGCGCTATGTGATGCGGCTAGCTCAGTGCGTATGAGTGTTGTGCTTGTAAGCTTGATTGCTCCCTTGCACCTTGTCCATAGGGAAGGGACTAGCAGGTCCTTCGCACCAATTAGTTGCCAGCCGAAAAGATTGGTCATCTTGTTGTTTCATTACTTCAACACTAACCTCAGATCGGTGCTTGACTCCTTCGATTCTTCTCATCAGTTCCTTCTCTCTCAAAAATAAATCGAAAAAACAACACAAATTCTTCAAAACCAATTCTGTTACCGAAATAATCGAATTTGGCTTGATGTGTTGACTGAATTTGAAATGGGTATGAGTAAATGGAGGTTTGCAGCAATGGCAGAAGTCGAAGAGATAGAAAAAAGGAGGGAAAAGAGGGAAAGGAGGCAAAAGAGAGAAAAGACTGAGGAGTTTTTCTTGTTTTTCGAAAAACTAACTTAATAGGAATATAAGGGGAGAGTGAGTCCCAAACGCATGGGTGGATAGTGAGAAGGGAACTATCAGTTGGCAAAATCTCTCTTTATTACCGATAACCTGAGCAACCGATTATCCACTTACTTTTTTGCCTTAAGTAGCCCAGCAGTGCTCCTTTCGTACACACTGGAATTCTGATTACTCATTAGTATTGAGATGACTTAAACTGAGAGATCCAAGATGTGCTATCCCAATTTTATTTTTTTAAACCCTATTCTCTTCAGCTCATTTTGACTCGACTTCTCAAAAATTTAACGTACTTTTACTGAAGTTAACCTTTTGCTGCTGGAAGACGTAAAAGTAAACTAACTTTTTATTGAGCTGAATTTCTAAACAGATTATGGAACTTTTTTTTTTTTCCCCCTCTTTGTGTACTTCTTTACTTGTTTGTATGTATATAAAACTGAGTACAACTAAAAGAGCTGCAAGCTACATTGTTAAAGAGATCAAGAGTACTTGCTTATTATCCTCATAACATATTAACATTCATACTATTGAAAGATATTGAGTACTATTGAAAGTGTAGTGTCAACTATTGAATCATTTTCTACTTGGGAATGAGATCTGAGCCCTTAAAGCACAATAATACAAAGGGAAAACAGCCATAACCCGAAAAGAATGAAAGAGGCAACCTCCAAACACAAAATGGAATCAAGCTAGTAACAAAAAACTTCCATAACTCTAATGTTACAGCAATGTGTTCTACAGACAAAAGGCGGAACCCAGTGAAGGCTCCTATACATGAGAAAAATTTTCCTTTTGATCAGTATAGATACAATTAGAAAGGCAATACAATGAAAAAAAGACGGAGACCTGGATTTCTATAATAAGAAGCAAGCTCTGATAATCAGGGCAAAGAATTTCATTCCTCACTTTGCTTCCGCAATCTGACTGACACAAGTTTTAGAAGGAAACGCCGATCTTCTTTGCAAAATCATCATCTCCATCATCATCATCCATGAATTCATCATCATTATCCACAGTTTCACCTTCATTTAAGTTAAAGCCCTCTCCATCATCCTGTTCATATTCATAATCCACATCCCCCTGATCATACTCTTCGTCCTGCTCATGTACTGCTTCCCCTTCTGCAGAATGTAAACCCTCTTCAATGTCGGGCTGTTTCTTATCATCGATTATAGAAGGCTCACCTTCAAACAATTTCATCTTTTTATTATTCGAGATTTCACCCTCTTCTTCATCTCCCTCGACTGTCACACGCTTATTATCTTCCTCACAGGCCCGTTGTTGATCAGGCGCTGAGAAAAGACCAGTTTGTTTATTGGTATCTGCAGCAGAGTCTGTGCGGCTGCTTATCGGGTCTTTATTATTTTCTTTCTGCTTGCTCTCTTCTTTGTTGATAGATTTTGGACCATCTGCGGAAGGTGTGATTCCAGCATCTCTTTTTCTCTTCAAAATCTCACTTAAAGGCTTGGGCCCATCAAATGTGAGATCACCTTCACTTCCTACAGAGCTTGCCAAGACTGTGTCTCTGAGCTTCCCCCCAGAAACTGGTTGTTGAACCTTCAGCTCCGGCTTCTTGGTATCAGTCTGTCTTGGTCCTTTCAATTCAGACAACCTTTTTGGAGGAGCAAAGTCATTACCATTATCTTGAATGGAATCCCTTCTCACCACAGAACCTCTAAGAATTCTCCCTTCATTGCTATCTTCTTGGACACGTAATCTATCTCGAAGTCTCCCTTCACTGCTATCATCTTGGATACGTAATCTATCTCGAAGTCTTCCTTGCTGAGGAGCTTGTGGCCTGCTAGGAGATGATCTCCCCCAGTTCCTCCCCCTTTCATGTTCCCTTTCAGAATTCATATTACCACCACCCACTGGAGGAGATCTTCTTGGAAGCTTTATCCTACCCTGAAGACGACTACTACGGGAACTCTCATGTGTCGGTGAACGACGTGAGTCCCTCCGAGAACCCCGATAGCCTCGATCCTCAACATGATTGTCACGGTTGTGATCAGGATTAACTACTGATTTCAGACCATTGACCCTCCTTTGCTTTGATAAACGCTGACGCAGATCAGAATTCTGAGTAAAATCAGGACTTTCCGACTTATACTGACTTCTCCTGTCATGATGAGCTGGTTCACCAAGTGCTCTCTCTGATGATGGTCTACGCTGCTCCCAAGCATGCCTCTCCTGCAAGCGGTCATAAGAGTCGTAGCCACGACGATTACGATAGATTTCAGGGTCAACATCAGCGGAATTATAGTCATCATGACGACTCATTTCAAAATCATTCAGACTTCTTCCATCATGAGCTCTCATTCTCACATATTGATCTTCATGTTGATAATATTCATCGTCTCTGAGTTTATCATCCACCAGAACATCAAATCCAGGAGAGGATTCTCTCAATGAGTCATCGGCATCCCTACCATTCTGATAATTTTGGTCATCTAAGGAACTAGCACGATTTGCACGTCCAGTCCTGCTTCTCGAATTTCCATTGTCAATAGGAGCAGTTGTTTCTTTGTATTTGGGATGCTCTTCAATAAAAGCACTAGGAGGCGGACCACGTCTTCCAGCAGGCAATCCATCTCTTGGCAGAGCTGTCTCAACTTTAGGAATTGCATTTGAAGGACGTGCGGCTTCACCAACCTTAAAAGCATTTGCTTGAATATTCAATTTTGGCTGCGCGCACTTCTCAAGGCCACCAAAAGCTTTCTTGAAAGGTGGTACAGTGGCAGGAGCAGTTGTCGGAACCTGTTGGATCTTGGTATTAGCAGGATATGGGCCATGCAAGAAGGGGCATATGTCACCTTTTAAGCAATATCCCTTCTGAAAGAAAATGCAGGGGACTGCTTGCTTAGCTGAACTGTGAGCAGCAGAAGAAACAGCCAGAGCTGGGGTTGCAGGAACTGAAAGCCCAGCAAAGTTTCCAGCTTGAGGTGGAATTAATGGCCCGACAGGGTTTCCAGCTTGAGGTGGAACTGATGACCCAGCAAAGTTTCCAGTTTGAGATCCTACCAAACCATCCAGGGGCTGAAAAAGGAGGAATTGGAGATTAGTATGCTCTCTGCTTAATGAAGCAAGTAAAGATCCAAGAGAGAAAGATAACGATTAAAGTAAACTTACAGGATGTCGAAATGAGCATTTGGGATTCAAGCAATTCCCATTCATCCAGTACCAGCAATCTCTGGGGTTCATCCGAGCATAGTCACTATGACGATACTCGCATTCACTTCCCTGCAGAACAAGTTAAACAGGAGCAACAGGCTGTCAGTAACTCAGTATCAAAGCTACAGGTAAAACAGATAGATAAATAAATAAATAAATAAAAACATCCGAAAATATAGACCAATGGAAATTCAACGTGTCCTCTCATTCCATTAGACCAAGAAACATCATTTGTCAGTTATATGTGCGCTTGAGCTATGCATCATAATTAGCAAATAGGTATCATGACAGATTGATGAGCTCGGAATAGACAATTGGCATATCTACTGTGATTAGCAGATTATCCGTCAGCATAGAAGGATATTCATTAATACACGAATAAATTTGGACATTACAAAAACAACAAACAAGTAACAGCATTTTTACTAACACATGGATCGATCGTATCAGATAAGTTACTATACTTATGAGAAGTGATTTTTCATTCACTACCGCAAAGAATAAAAGCGCCGTTGGAACAGGAAGTTTAACTTTTATGCACTGTTTTCAACGGCCAAATTGTTCAAACCACAATCTGCCAGAAACTCCTAACTGCTACTTTTCCGGAGAAGGCCTTTCGAGGAATTATGGGCTTTATTTAGTCTACAAATTGAAATCGGTTATCCCTAATACTTCAGACACAATCTCTTTATTAACTATGCAATATCTACTGCTTTCAAAAGAGCTGTTGAAGAATTTACATCACAGATTTCTATTCCTCCATGTTGTCACAACAGTTTGATGAAATACAAGAGAGTATCTTTCACCAAATCCCAATATCATAGAAGCCAACATTAACAAATTCATAACATCCAAAAAAGAGCAACACCAACGACTTTGATTACAAAAGGAATCAAATCAAGATCCATTTAACTACACAAACCGACTTTCAGTTATACTTCACAGTACCATATAAATAAACCTATGTCTCCAGATCTCCAACATAACATTAGAATCAAAAACTTTCTACTATTCCAAAAAGGCTACAAGGAAGCAAACTTTCTAAGTGTTCACATATATCCCAAGATCCAAACCCTAACAGAAAAATCCACTTTAATAAAAACCTAAAAATCCAACACAAACGAAAACAAATCAGCATAAACACAAATAACACCAAATCAAGCGGATAAACTTCGCTAAAACCCCTCAGATTTAAGAGCAAAAACCACAAAAAATCATAAAAAAATAATATTAGGGCTCGAAATTTACCTTCTTGCATGTCAAAGGAGAAGCGAGGAAATACACACAATCCGTGTTCCTCTTCACCGATTCATCCTCAGGCGGTGCCGTCGCAGACGAAGACGGTGGCGCCGCCGGCTCCTTAGTGACAGCAGCCATGGATTCGAACTCGAACTCGAATTCGAGATTCTTCTTCTATGGCGGTGGTGAATTTAACGGATAGATCGAGAACTCAAGAGCACCAAATTGGGAACGCGGAAACCCTAGAAACGCATTAATTAGGGTTTGGCAATCGATTTTCACGTTTGCTTGAGATTAAAGAGAGAGAAAGAGATGGGGTAGAGAGAGAGATAGATTGGGGATGAGAGAGAAACAGGAACTGTAGGAAGTGAGAGAGAGAGAGCTCTTTGAGCTGAAGCGGCTTAAGGCTTAACGAAGCCGAAGCCTTTTTTTTTATCTCTCCAATCTGCAATTTCTCTCTCTTAAAAGAGGGGGCCAATGGGCTGTGTTGTTGTTTTTTGTGTTTCCACTGTTTTTGTTTTTGTTGTTGTTTCCTTTTTCCCCACGCTTTACCGTTTTTCTTTCTTGATTGATTTATGGAATTATTAAAGATTTTTGTGCTTTTTTTTTTCATCCTCTTTTTGATGGGGTGAATGATGATGGATGGGGGAAGTTGGTTTTTGTGTTTGTTTTTGGGAACCAAAGGATTGTAGTATTGATGTTGTGTGTACACATGGCAAAAATTGGCTGGATCTGAAATCAACCTTAATCCGAGTCCTTACTGATTAATTCAAATCCGATCGGAAATTAAAAAATATATACATTTTCTGACCTGATAATTACTAAATTCATACTCAACCCGACCGACATGTTTGCCACTTCTACAGGTGTACCTTTGTTTAAAAAAAGGGATATTACACAGTGTACCCCTGTGGTTTGGCGAATTGCACAAGGTGCCCATTTTTTAAGTTTCATACGGCAACTACCCCTGAAAACAAACTTAATGAACACCATACCCTTAACCCCAAACTTCCGTTAGATTGCCGTCAGATTGCTGTTAAATGGGGGTGTGAAAAGACTAAATTGTCCTCTTCTTACCATATTGCTTCAGATTGCTTCCTAATGGAGTAAAAATGGAGCCTCCAAATTCCATAATTTAAGTACCAGCACAAGATTCAAAATTCCTCCATTTTTACGGTCATCGAAGAACTTCTGAAATCTCGCCTCCTTTCTTCTTCTTCATTACGATCCAATTTCTTCAATTAATAGGATAGAGAACCCACCCCACACCCAAGTTCTTCAATTTCTTCAATTAGGAGCGTAGGTGGAGTTATTTATGTTGTTGTTGTTGTCATCCATATATTTGAACCTGCCCCACACCCTTACCTCCATTTTTCTCTCTCCTCTCTCTCTCTTTCTCCCATGGTTTGTGTGACAAGGCAAAGAAAAGAAAGGGAGTTTGCATATCCAAAGTAGGGTGCGTAGAAGAGAAAACCAAAATGGAGTTTAAGAGAGAGAAAATAGAAGAGAAGATGAAGATGAATATGAAGAAACAGGGGAGCACGTGCCCTGTTACTAGAAGCCCAAAAATGGAAGTGTTTTTTCAGCTAAAAGAAACCTTATCAAGAGTATGATGTTCGATGAAATGCTTTGTTTTTTCTTCTCTCTTTGATTCCATTAATGGCATCTTGAAGAATAACAAGAAGAAAGAGAATCAAGAGTTTCCAGTATTTTGTAGCATCAATTTCATTCAATCTTAACGCAAATTTTCACCAATTTTTTGGTTTGTTTTTTTTTTTTTTTCTTTCCAAACCAAAATGTCATAGTACAATTTTGTTAAATTGGTGTAATGTGATCGAGATTGAGATTTCCTTTCTGATTGACTTGTGTAATTATTTGTAGCAAAAGAAATTATGGGTTTATCTTGAATGTGAAATTGATAGGGGATGAGAGAGAAAATAAAGGATGGGGAAGGGGAAGGGATGGGTGGGATAAGAGAGGGCATTTTGGTCTTTTCACATACCTATTTAATGGCAATCTAACGGAAGTTAGGCGTTAGGGGTATCGTGTTCATTAAGTTTGTTTCGAGGGGTAGTTGGTGCATGAAACTTTAAAATTGGGCACCCTGTGCAATTCACCAAACCACAGGGGTACACTGTGTAATATCCATTAAAAAAAATTAGGTATGGGGGAGGGTAGTGGAGCAACGAACTGGTTAACGAAAGATACGAGTATGTCGTATGTGTAAAAGGTAGAATTGGTGGTGGATTCCGAAATGGTGTTGGATTTACTTTTACATTTGATTGAAGGTCATAATTTGTATATTTGTCATTATTGAACAATGCAAGGCTTTAAAGAGTTATTTAGATTGACGAGTCAAAGAGAGAGGCTAATGGAGTGACATGTCGTTTAGTTAAAAGTTTTACGTTCAATATTGAGGCATGGGAGAGTTTTTCCTAAAGTCTAATATAGTTCAACTATATTTATCGTAAAAGGATGCAGATACCTGTAATCACAAAAATAAAATAAAATCTGAAGAAACAAGTTGTGTTAGTTAAAGGGCTCTTTAAAGTTATGTTTATCATTAGTTCTTATTCACGTGATATTAATTAGATCTGACATTCAAAAAGTTATTTTATTTACTATGTTATTAGTTGTATGTATTCATGTCATTGATTCAAATTCATACAAAAATATGATGCATGAATCTATCAATACAGACAATAACGTGAGTATGGCTCTTCTGATAGCAGTTCAAGCCGCCATATGTATTACACGTGCATGGTATAAGTTTCATCTTGTGGTTCAAATTACCCAATTTTTATTTAAAATGAAACTCATAAATTCGTCTCTGTCCTTCTCCCTCATCTCCAAATCTACATCCTCGCTTGAGATTTGGTGCCATTGTCGATTATCGTGCCCTTCAAAGAAAAAGAATCCTTGCCACAAAAACACTCACACCACCCATTGACTGACCTCATCTTCAACCACCCTTCAACCACCACCACCATCACCATGGTCCTCATACCCCTTAACCCAATTTCCTCTCTCCTCACAAAATGGGATCTCTACAACCACCGTCGCCGCTCAACCACGACTATAACAATTGCGACAATCATGATCGTTGCTATTTTTTGCTTACTAAATCTGTAGTTTTCTCTCACCCCTGTCTTCCTTTACAAAAGTTCCCCTTCGTACTTTTAATGTTTTACGTATCTCTTTCCTCACCCCATTTATCTCTCTATCATCTTAATTGTTTATAGTAGCAATTGGGTTTACTAAAATCCAAACAATTATAGCGAATAAGAACAACATTTATATGACGTTGTGATTACTGGATATGGGTTTGGTTGAATCTTGTAGATTTCTTCTTGTTCATTGTTGGTGCACAAGAGGAGGGTGAATTGTGTACTAGCAATAAAAATCAAATTAATCATAATGTTTTCCTTTTTATCTTGGATTAATAAGAGGCCAATTGCTAGGCTAAAATCGTCTAAAAAAATTACGAAATATTAAAGAACAATCGATTTTTTACATGGAAAACCTTTTGTGTACTCACAAAAAAGAAAAACCATGGCGCCACTGAGGTATTGATCTAGTGGTTAAAACCGATGCCCTGGGCACTTTAGGTTTCAGATTCGATTCCCCCATCCCATATTTTATGTAAATTTATTGAACTGGCGTTTGTGCCCCCCTTGAACCAGATAAGAGAGAGAGAGAGAGAGACCACGGGCAGAAGTACTTTGAACTTCTACTTATTAAGCAAAAGTTGGAAGCACGATCAATCTACCTCTAGATCGACCCACGCACTTGGAACCTCTTGTAAGCCAAAGTTTAAACCTCTTCTAGACAACCAAACATTTTACTCAAGCTGTCAATTACAAGCACACTTGTTTTACCTCGTGTTACTTGCTATGAACGCATAATTTGAATTACTTTGTGGTTCTTCTGTTCTGTTGGAAACAAAAGAGGAGTTAGATTGAAAACAAGTCCCCATTTAACATGTTTTAGAACCTTTTACTTGTTTTCCCTGTATAGCAACCGAGAGCTAGAGTGATGTAAGGATCTTATACAAAACTACAAAATGCCACATATATCTTCAATTTGTATTAGATACAAATGAAATTTGAGTAAGACGTACTTCCTCCATTTTTAATTTATCTTGTCTTTTATTTTTCCACAATATACGAGACGACACTTTGACCATATATAATTATAATTATACAAATATAAAAATTCTAAAATTTGATATTTTGGAAGTGCTATTTAAAATGAATCTAACAATATTATTTTCAATTTGTGAATCTTTATAATTTTTCATAAATTAATGGTCAGAGTTTATAAACTTGAAACGGATGAGTACTAACCATGAGACAAGGTAACTTACAAAATCTTGGATTGGCTTCTCATTTTTTTTAGGGGTGGCTTCTCTTTGCCTATGGTATGCTTTGGCATGGTAATAATAATATGATATTCGTGTTATGTATAACTAGTTATTCCCCGGTGCAATGCACGCCGCATGGGATGTCGCATGAACATTATATTTTTATAAGTTATCACTTTTTTTTTTTAAATCATTTTTCATGAAAATAATATTTTATTGTTAGTGAGACTATAATGTGGTAGTTTCATATAACATATTTCAAAATAGGAATTTGAAAGGCTTATTATATATATAGTGAAGAAATGTGATGCGTATACAAAATGAGAGTAATTAATTATCTATAATACACTCCATATTAAGTGACCTTTGATATCTTTTAACATATATTTGTAGATTTTTTTTATTTATTTTTTTTATGGTATAGTATCTGCATGATGCACTCATGCGATTCATGAGTTTACTATTTAGAATTAACAGCTCTGGAGGGTACTCATCTTTCACTTTTTGGTGATTGAAGGTACTCATCTATTTTTTTGGTGATTCAAGGTACTCACCCACTTTTCCGGTGAAGACTTGATGACGTAGCAGCCGGAGTTTAATTTTTTAATATTAAAATTTTGAGGGAAAAAATAAAATAACCCATTAATAAAGTTGGTACTTGAATTATCCAAATTACCCCCAATGTATTATCCTTGCTCAGCCCTTCACCACTTAGCTACCCAACCCCTCATCGATCTTCTCTCTCATCCC
>BSSO01003273.1:0-16900 GCA_030267885.1 Mesembryanthemum crystallinum | reverse complement strand
TCGTATAGAGTTACTCTGAAGATTCAGTTGTATTTGAGTTATTATTTATTTCTATTTTGGTTATGTTGTAATAAATAGACCATTTTAGATACTGGGTTGTATTGTTGGATTTGATTAGCCTTGCACTCTTCTGTTGAGTGGAGTGCGGCGGTAACGCCTTGGGTTTTATTGGTTTTGTTTTGAGCTTGTTTTGAACAGGTTTTGTATATTAAGCCTTATTGGCTGGTTTATTGAATTTACAAACGAAATTCTGCCGGATTTTCGGCTCGATTTCTATGTATTTTATTTCTATAAAACCGAGGTGTTACAATTTGAGGTAGCTATATTACCTAAACTCTGCCATATCGATGCTGAGAGTTGTTAGTGACCATGGACCAGTCCCTGTAGAGATTGCTTTGAACAACCCAAGCATTTTGTGCCTTCACTTTTGATTCTAATAGGCCACACAGCCTAATTTTTTCTTTATTCAACAGCCACTTGATATCAGCATTCTTGGTGGCTTTATTTATTCCTCTCACATTCCAGATTGCAATATTATCCATAAAAAGTGTCCCCCGTATCAATTGCAGCATCAGCCAAGACCCCCCGCGGAGGATTATTGACTATTGGAGGGATAGTTGTATTCAGAGGAGCCTCATAATTCAAGTAGCAAAAGTATTACTAGTAACAACACCATCTTCATTCTTATCCTGTTGTACAGGAACTTGCTTCTTGTTTCTCACCATTTGAAAGACATCATCATCAGTGGCAGGCTTTGGCTTGGGTTTTGGTACCCATTTCTTCTTCACAGCTAGCTTTTTCTTACAATCTTCTTCTATATGTCCATAGTTCCCACACCTAGCACAAAGTATGGGTTTCTATTCATATCTGACAGGTTGCACCACCATCTAATCTAATTCATTATTGAATTGTATCTCCTCAGGAAATTCTTGCTAAATGTTAACCTCTATCAACAACCGAGCACAAGAAAGCATTCCTTTATGAGAGGTGGCCTTATCACACATCCTCGCAATTAAGCCAGCAAACTTAAATAAAGCAGTAGCACCCTAGTATTTCAAGTTTAGGCTTGGAAGTTGGACCCATATAGGAACACTGTTCAAGTTTTCCTTTCTGATGTTAAGGTCAGGTTGCCAACCCTTAATGATGATTGGCTTTTTATCAAATGTGAAATACTGACCATCTAATACTAGATCCTTAGAGTCTGCAGATTGAAATTGGACAATGAAGACTACTCTAGACAGAATAGAAATTTTAGCGACACCAAGACCACCCTAGATTCTTTTGAGGAATCCCTCCATCACAGCAAAACGGGGGTTTTCCCCTAAAACATAACATACCACAAAATTCTTCCAGTAATCAATTTCATCTTGCACATCCTCTAGGTCAATTTTGACACATTTAGGGCTACTAGTATTACTTTCAAGGGTTTTAGGATTTGCAACAGGATTACTATTACTTGCAGTTTTAGCAGCTACTTCCTCACTTCTCACTCAGCTCGTTCAACCTCAGCAGCCTTGGAGGATGGTTGAGAGGATTTCCTTGTTGACGCACCACTCGCAAATGTTCTAATCTCATGCAAGACTTCCTCAGGTGACACCATAATCTCCTCATCTTCGGCTTCAAAATCAAGTGGAGCTACTGATGCGTGCCGAGCGCTACCAAAAACAAATACCTAACTCTACTACTTGCAGAAGTGGCGAGTAAGGGTCGAACCCACAGGGAAGTGATGATTAACGCTAAGTAACGTGATTAACAAGTAACAGATTGGGGGGGATTTGGATTAAAACAAATCTAACGAAAATAAGAAAACAATTGACAAGAGATGAATTCAAAGAGGAACAAACCTTGGTTCAAGTCGACATCCACCATCAGAATTATTACTGATCATTAATGCAAGTATGACTCAATCATGCAAAGAATATCTATCATGGAATATTAATTCCTATCTTTCCTTATTATTAATTAACTAGAGCACCAGCAGTCTAATTAACCCTAACTATTAAACAACCTAAGACCAGTGATTTCGGTTCAATCTAATAGCAGCATTAAGAAAGAGAAAGATCGATAGAGCAAGACTACACAACAACAGCAGTTGTATACAATCAAGTCGAGTGTTCTCCCTAAGATCTAAAAGTTGAACAACAATCAATTAAATCTTAGTTGCTTCACATATTAGAGGGATCAAGCAATTACGGACTTAATATCCAATCTAGCAGTAGATTATAACGAGTAATTAACTAGTAGGCCTCCTAGCAACCAAACGACATAATCATGAAATTAAGCACAAAAGAACAATCAATACTCATGCATGAATTGAATATTTAAACAAATTAGATCTCACAGTTTTATCAATTCTGAGACCTCAGTCTCCTTCAACCAAGATCAAGAATTTAGCTATGCATAGCCATGGATGAATACTGAAAATTATGAAGAGGAACAATCAGTATACACGTCCCCCTCTAAATAACCCTAAGGGATGAAATTATAGCCTTCTACACTTTCCTAATAAAGGAATTTGAAGATAATTAAAAGACTACCTATATCTAAAATTATGGAAAGTAAATAAACTAATTTTTGACTCCTAATATGATTAGGAAAGCAAGATAATAGCTGGAGATAATGCTTCCTAAAGTTGTGCGAAAGATAATCCACGGACAGCTCATACGCGGAATCTGTAGCTTGGGCGCCAAGGCAGCAAGGAACAAGTAGATGGAACCGTTTCAGGCCCATTTCTTCAAAACAGCAGTGACATCAACTTCAAGCTCGGTTATGACCTTGATACAATCTAATTCAGGCCAAGACTTCAACATCAAAGTTGTAGATCTTTTTTTCACGTTTCCATAGCCTTTTGAACCACTTGATTCTGATATCCGAAGAGAAAGTTATGCTCGAAATACTATCAGTTGCCAAAACTGTCCAAATTTGCCATTTTAGCTCGTTTTGCTCCAAATGCCACCAAATTGTACCTACACCAAAATATGAACTTAGTGAGTATATTTAGGTCCAAAATGGATGTAAAATACTAAGAAATAAGGGACATAAGTATAGCAAATAATGATCATATCAGCTACACCTTGAACATCAAGAATTGATCTGGTCTTCTTTGAATCATTCCTGATCGGAATTGCTCGCGATTCCAATTGTTTTTCAGTCGCAGGAGTGCCTTTATCCTTCGATTGCTGATTGTTCTGTGATTGTGAGCTAGATTGAGATTTAGCAGAGCCATTTTGTGAACGTCCTGAAGTCTTTCTATTGTTTGATTGTTGTTTTTTCCGACCTCGCCCACCCTTCGCCATGGTTCTCAGAGAGCTAGGGTTTCATGCTCCTGAGAGAGAGATAGAGAAGCACTTTATGCTTCCCAGTTTTTCTTTTCATTTTCTTAATTTAATATAGTTTAATTAGAGGCACATGGTTTTAATTTATTATTATGGCCATTAGATTAAACTTATCTAATGGTTATTATTAGACGATTTACTATTTTTGTTTATGAAGCTTTTGTAATATCATAGTCGCTCCGTCTCAAAATAAATATTGTATAAGGTTACTGCGCACACACTAAGGAGACAATTAATTCTAAAGGTAGTTAAAACAATTCGGCTCCACTTTCCCTAAATTAGTTGGAATTAAATGCTTTAAAAAGTGAAATTAGTTATAAACCACAAGGGTAAATTAGTAAAATAAACAATTAATGTTGTATTAGAATTGTAAAGCAACAAATATTTTGAAACAAAAAAAGTTTGTTAAAAAGACAATTATTTTGAGACGGAATAAGTAATTGTTTTTGTTTCAACCCTTGCGAATGGAAAGAGATCCTTGACCAGCCCTTTACCCTTAAGTGGAGCCCTCGGGGCGAGGGGATTAACACTGCTGTCGGCGGTGGATACCCGGTTTAAAACAAAAAAACCTATAGATTTTCCTTAACTAATCAACTTTTTTGTTGTTCACATATGGTTGTGCTCTCTGTGATGGTGGGTGTTGCGTGCTGCTCCTAATGTCGGGTTATTACTCAAGAAAATCAAGTGAACATTTTAATTACGAAGGTAATGAGTAATGACCCTTCAAGTTTGAAATAAGGTGATGATGAACCCACTCGTCAAATTTCTAAAATAGGAAATCATATATTTGCAAAAATTTTGCATCCCACTGATCAAAATTTTGGATTTGCCACGGATCATGCTGCTAGGGTGTTCCAAATCTTTTACATGAGAAATTATTGTACAGTCTCGAACCATTAGTCCCTTCTCTCACATAATGAGATATTTACCATATTTTTAATGGGTGATTTGGAGTTTATTCCATAATTATGTGAAAGATTGAGCATTGGTCCCGGATTATGTAATAATTGCTCCTTTTACACACCTTTTCCACTTTCTTTCAACTTTGTGCAAAATGTAAGAGTAAACTTAATTTTAGAATAGAGGGAGTACTATTTAGGAGATAACTGTTGATAGACGGATTTGTTGGTTGTCATACTTGTAGAAATGTACCATCTCCACGGTGTTTCTTAGGACTTTTTATAACTTTTTTTTTTTGGAAAAATTTCATTTTGGTGCCCTGATGTATGGAATAATAATTAATTAGTGGCCTATATTTTTACAATTTCCACTTTGGTCTCCTGTCAATTATCAAATATTTTCACTTAGGTGCATTCTGTCTATTCCGTTAAAAACTCTGTCAAATTTATGACACGACGACCGTATTTTTAAATGATAAAAAGCAAGATATATTAAAAGACTATATTATTCCCATTTAAACTCTCTCTCACAGGCAAACCCCCCAATCAATCTCCTAGATCCACTCTCTCTCTCTTCCCCTGCTCCTCTCTCACTTCCTCTGCTCGGCTGCCGCTGCTCCTCTCACTTCCCCTTGATTGGGCAATACTAACTTGTTCACCTACGGCCCACCCCTCGGTCATTGGTTCTTGATTAGTTTGAGTCTGTGGGAAAGGGTGAGAAAAACCGTGAAGTGTGGAACTAGGTGGTGGGGATGCTCCCTTCTATTCTTATTGTATTTATAGTAGCAGGCGTGTCTCTGTTGTTTGAGAGAAATTGTTGTGGTGTGAAGGAATAGAAGACTGAACTGTATTGTGTATTGCCCATTGCCCTTTGGAATTTGGACTTTTTAAAAGTACTCTTGGGTTTGGATGGTCTCACTTCTTCCCCAGGTTGTGTATTTTTTCCTTTATTGATCTTTTGGCCTTAAATTTTGATGTTTGTTTGCAATGGAGGGATGTAAATGGGTCGAGTCTGGGTCGGGTCCACCTAGACCCAGACCCATTCAACTTTTTTAGGTCTGGACCCATACCCACCCCAGGCCTGTTGGGTCTTAAAAACTTGGACCTAAATCTAGACCCACTGGGTGTAGCGGGTTTGATGGGTCTTAAATGGGTCCAATGGGATTTTTTAGTTTTCTTTATCTTTACCTCTTTTTAAAGCAAAAAGTACATGAGACCCTATTTTTTTTGTGATAATCTTAAACATGTACATATCTTTGGATTCAACAAGTCTAATATTTTCTTTAATTGAAAGAAATTTACTTTCGAAGCGTTACATGACAATGTTCAAATAATTGATTATCTGAAGTATTAATGTTAAAATGAGTATAAATATAGTCATATTACTTATTACATTCACATATGTAAATATTCCATTTATATTGATTCCAAGACACGTGTTATAAACCTTATAAATGATGTTTACACCAAGCAAAAATGACCATAAACGTAAAAAAACATAACAATAAATAAGCTTATTGGGTCTTGGGTCGGGTCTGGGTCCATAAACGGGTCCAACAAACCTATTTAAATGGACCTAGACCCATACCCGAGCCAGACTCATTAAGTCCAAAAAAGTAAGACCCATACCCGGTATAAATGGCCGGGTCTAATGGGTCTGGGTCGGGTCTAAGACCCATTGACATCCTTGGTCACAATATTCCATGGGTAGAGGGGAAAGCAGGGGAAAATTGAATGCATGTGGTTGTATCGGACGACCACGGCTTGATTTTTGTGGGGATTTATGCTGGATACTATGGCCCTGATGCACCGTGCTCTCAAATCTTTACTCTGCTCATTATAAGGAGCTATGGAGTCAACAGTGGGAATCGGAATCTTTTGCTGCCTCGAATCAATCCTCTTTGTAGGGGATAGAGCAAGGGGAGGGGTGGGGGGGTGGTGGAGGCTGTGCGGTTGAGGTAGGGGACGAAGGGAAGGGGATTGACACTTTGACAGAGGTGAGGTGAGGAGACAGAGTAGTTAGGAAATGACAAAAGAACCCTTATTAATGGGTACCATGTCATGATATTAACGGAGTATTTAATGGAATGGACGGAATGTACTAAGTGAATTTTTTTTTTAATTCATAAGGCACCAAAGTGAAAATTGTAAAAACATAGGTCACTAATTAATGATTATGCCATAACTCAGGGCACCAAAATGAAATTTTTCCTTTTTCTTTTGTTGCCTAAATGGACGTTTCAACTTTTTTTTTTTTTTGCCTTTTTTAGTTTTTTCAAATACAATTTTCTACGTGTATTATGACTGTGTAATGCAAAAATGGCACCCTAAGAAAAACCAGAAAATAAGAAACTTTTAATGCTAAAAGATAAATAAGTAAGCGGGTCGAAGTTGGAAGTAGTAAAGTCCAATTTTGATCAACTTTTGATTCTTTGCTTTTAGATTCAAAACGGATCGGACTTGGAGTTGATGTCCACCACGTATTCGGGTTGGATTCAAATCTTGCAAAGCCAAATATGAATCTGACTAGTTGCCCATCTTACTAGAAAGAGGAATATACATAAATAGATGATATAAACAAATACGTGCTCATCAAACTGATACTACAAATTTCTATTCACATAGACAAAGTTCATTGATATATTCACACCACACACATCACTAAGTTGCACTAGTACCATTCAACATAAAAGATACAATATTTACTTCTGAATCCACGACCAGGGCTAGAATAACCAAACCGCAATCACCATCGCACACACTCTGAAAGGGTGTGTTTATTTATATACATTTTTGATCTCCTCATCTCATAGAAAGAGCGAGACTAGATGATGCAAGCAAAGATGTGCTCACCAAACTGGATTTTTCTTTCACACTAACAAAGCTTATTTATATACATCATGAAACAACGGAAAAAATATAAACTTCTCATGCACGCATATCATTAAGTTGTAAGAGACTTGTTCCGCATGGAGGAGTACGTCGACACACAAGAAAGATATAATGCACTCTTTACTATAGAAACTGTACCAAAATTACCAACATTTCGACACACAAGCATAACACCATGCACTCTTTATTGTAGAATGATTGCCACAACCAAAATTACCATCACTATAATCATTTTTAGGCCATTCACACCTCGAGCAGCCAGTGCTACACATACCACCATCGCAATCACCACTATCCGTTTCGCTCTTTGTTGTAGAATGATTGCCACAACCAGCTTCAGACCATCCAGTCGTTGACTCACAAACGACTATAACACCACAATCACTTCCGATTAAGCATCTTGCACTTTTTATCATCCCATATGCTTCCATCTTGCTTTCTATGTTTCCATCTATAACTGTTACTTGGTCGATCATATCCTTCATATTACCTTTCTCAGTGAAAGCATTACACCAGTCACTTATCAGTGTGTCAAATAGAATAAAGGTCAAGGTAATGCCAAGGAGGATCATCCAATGATCCTTAACCTGTTCAAAACAAGGGAAGTGAAGAAAAGAACACAGGGATAATTAAAAGAAAAAATTCCATTTTGGTGCCCTAACGTTTAGTGTATTATTAAACTGGTGACCTCAGTTTTGACTATTTCTATTTTGGTGACCTGTGATCACTAATATAATTTAATTTTAATGCACGTGGCTGACGCCCTTACTTTTTTCGTTAGTTTGGTGATGTGTCATATCACATGATGAAAATGCGTTAGATTTACAAGGGCATTATGGTAATTGTGAATTGTGATCCATCTATTTCGATTTGTTTTTTTAGGTTTTTACTGCTCAATCGCAATTACCATAACACCCTTATAAATCTAATACGGTTCCATCACGTAATATGCAACATCATCAAACTAGCAAAAAAAATAACGGTGTCACGTGCACTAAAATGAAATTTTATTGATGATCATAGGTCATCAAAATGGGAAAAGTCAAAATTGAGGTCATTAGTTTAATATTACAACAAATGTCAAGGCACAAAAAGGGAATTTTTCCTAATTAAAAAGACATAAGGTACTTTAGATAATAAAAAGGTACCCTGATGGTTCTAGATTTGAAGTCAATTAACGCTATAGCCCTTCCATAAGGATGGTGTGATGAGAACTCAACTACAGTAACAAAATCCTTGTCACTTCTTTGTTTCTCACAGCATTTGGCTTCATAGTCTAGCCTTCTTCCAGGAAATAATTTCACCTGTATCATGGCTTTATTACTACATTCATTAAGAATCTTACAAGTAAGAATTTTTGTGGAAAAGAGATTTGATTCATTAGTCAGATAAATAAGGTTTTGTTTATCTATAACATGGTATATATGTGGACACCTTCATGATTCA
The DNA here is from genome assembly GCA_030267885.1 of Mesembryanthemum crystallinum. Lineage (NCBI taxonomy): Eukaryota > Viridiplantae > Streptophyta > Magnoliopsida > Caryophyllales > Aizoaceae > Mesembryanthemum > Mesembryanthemum crystallinum. Next base: position 8,328 of record BSSO01003273.1, on the reverse strand, counting down.
ACTTGACAGAATCTTTTCAACCAGGTTGTTAAAAGATCCTATGGAACACATGGTCATATTCATATTAAAAAGTTTTTATGGCATGTCAAATATAATGAGTCTATTGACACAAGTCCTTACCATCTTATCACCAATAAGCTCAAACATATCATCATTATTTCCAGAAGATCTACGTAGTTTGAAGGAGCCATAGATACCCTTCATACACCACTCCTTTCCCACAAATCTTGCCAAAGTATGTGTTTCACCTGATTCCTTAATGTATTGTACCTCCATTGGCAAATCAGGGGCATTTATCTCCTTGCTTGGGTTCCTAACACACAATAAAGTTATAAATCCTATAAAGCAAGGTTTTTTTTTTTCCTTTTTTACTTTAAACAAATACTTACTTGAATGATCTTAAAACTGTAGTTATGTTTACAAGATACAAAAGGACATATGAAGAGTTAAAGTTCATGATGAATATGCATTGGTTACCGCAACAACACGGAAATGGCCCAGGTCTATGTTTTTGGTAACCAATATATTTTCAATCCTTAAAAACATAAAAAAAAAAAAAGAATTTCAAGAGAAACACCTACCAGATATTATTGTTAAGCCATGGTAGCAAATTAGGACATGCCTTTTATGCTAAGTATTGAAGCAATTGGCAAATGAAAGAGATATTGAAAAGATTTTATTTGATGGTCACCTTCAAATGGAAGGAAAAATGTGGTTGTGGACCCTTGACTAGGGAGTACGAGTTAACTGGGTGAATAAAGAGAAATACTGGCAGTAACTATAAAATATTCTAGATCCTATAATTTGGTTACACAACATATATCTTGGTTAGTTGATTTGCCTATATTTGACATGCCACTTAGTTTCAAATTATTAGTATTATATTGCTTCACTACCCAAAATGATTGCTCATAGATCTTATCAGAGTCAAAGCAGCCAGATAATTCTTTGAAGAGAAGAAGAGGATTATCAATACCTCATTTGAAGGGTCATAACATCATTTCCGTTATCATCAATGACATGTGTCCAGCTCTTGTCATGTAGAGACTTGCTTTTTTTGGGAGAATGCACAAGGTGATATACTTGATCTGTCGGTGTTGGAATAGTAAATGAAACAGAAACATGAAGAATCGGCTGAGAACTAGTAGTGCCAGATACAGGAACTATTGAAAGCCATTTATCAACCGAAAGTTGGACATAGGAAGTGAAAAGTTCTTCCAAGGATAAGGAGCAAGAACCAAGCAACTTGAATGAATTGGGTTCCGGCATATTGGAAGGAAAATGTGATATGAGTTCAAACATCAACTCTCCAGTTGGTTCACACTCAAAGTAAGCAACTTGTTTCTCTCCAGACTCTGAAAAAATACTTAATGTTCTCTTCGTGTTAAAAAGCTTATCCGGTTGTTTCTTACTAAATGAGACAAAGAGGTTTCCTTTGTCACCCTTTGGCACGTTCTTGATTTCCACAAACTCTAAAAGAACCTGAAAGACATTTGTTAAGAAAATCATGACTTTATTGTTGGATTAAGGTTTGCCTCAACTTTGAGTGAAAGTACTATGGTCAATGAAATAATAAATCAATGCTAAAAAATGTATCTATGTTCATATAAATTGCAATAATACAAATGTTGAAATAAAATAGAAGCAAATTAGAGAGTCATAACTACCTCCACAACTTTCACAACAGGATATCGAGTTAGGTTCTCCCAATTGCTTGTTGGTTCAAACTGCTTGGCCTTGGAACTAAAAGGGAAAGGAATGTGTGTAACTGGGGTTGGAGCATCTCTTCGCTTCATTGCCCCTGCCTTCCAATATCTTAATCCAAATGTCTTCTCCCATTGCTTGGTAAATTCAGAAAATCCATTGTTGTGTTCACTCCTTTTTGTTCGATCAGATACATTATCATCGTGCCCTACTACCTCACCCGCTATTTTAATTAGATCTTCACAATAAGAAACTGGATGCAGTTGGTGTGAATGCCATATAAGGTCAATATCATAAGTAGGAACACAAGCACGCCTTATGTTCTTCCTCTGGTTTGTTCTAATTAAATGCAAAAATCCTTTATATCTTGCTACCGCTTCTTGAAGAAATAGATTAGAAGACATATGGGGTTTTAATACCTGTCAAACAAAAATATTTAGGCAAAAGAATATATATGACAACCGACTAGTGATCAAGCTTTGAAAACCAATCAATTATGTTCGAAGTTTTAATCAACATGGTCATGGCCTTATTTACGATCCACCGATCTAAATAAGAACTCGAATTCAATATCTTATACATTAAAAATGGAAATTGTGTTGTTTGGGCAAAAGCAACCACACTTGGGCTTAGGAAATTATATAGACCACTATTACTTTTAAACTTCATAGAAGGAACTGCAGAAGTGCATAATTGGTTGTAACTACAATTACCTGGAAGGAAAAAGGGATCTTTCTTGTAACAGCAGATACAAAATCATAACTGCTAAATGTTTCATGATGAGAAGTTCTTGGCGAAATATCCCTAGAGAGAGTTTTATTCAGTTCAAGTTCAAAGGGTTCTTCAGGATACATTCTTTTCCAAATTTCCTTGGTTTTGTTGTTTGGTATTCCTTGAACAGATGAAATGACATTATCATTGTCAAGAATTCTTCCAAATAACTTCTCGCAATCTAATTTATATCTTTCCTGTGTCAAAAAGAAAAAGCATGACTTAAGATTCTTTTAGATCTAAAAGGAGAGGAAATACATAGAAAATTGTGAGTGCAGAATCCTACTGGGTCAAGCCTATGGCAATGCCAAATCCATTCACAATCAAGAGGAACAAGTAATGGTTCCTTAGAAAAAGGATTCTTTGAATGTTTTGCGAGCAAGGGAAGCCAAAAGGCATTGTACCTGATATTGACAAAGTCAACAAACTATCAGTGTAGTGAAAGATAGACAAAAGATCGACATAACAATCAACAAAGTAACTCATTGATAACAGTAGTTACACCTCAGGGTTTGAAAAATAGCCGATATATCAATGAACTTTTCAAGAATAAAACTAGAAAAGAGGGTCCACAACATGAACATGACAATCTTTAACATGCGGTGATGACATCACACACGAATCTCAAGCATATTAGGCCTTTATTTTCCACTATCTATATATCACCAATATTAATTGGTGGAACATAGGGTGTGGTCATTTCAACAGAACTTATTGAATTAAACTAAAAGAAACTTAACTGAAACGGTGAAATGAACACACCCTTGGAGATCAGTGAGCATGTGATGGAACGATATGTATTTACCTAAAGATAGCCCACTGCAAAGTAGGGCCTTCATAGAGATGTCGATTACGATCAACAGCTGCAAGAAATTCAAGCTGTTTTTTGGCAGCATTGACAAGATCTACACTCAATTCTATTTTTTGTGCTTCTTCCCACTCTCTTTCTTGCTCCTTTTCCATGATTTCACCTACGAAGAGCAAGTTCTCATTAGGTTAGACCACAAAATCTTTCCATTTACATTTATTTTAGATTTGATTATAAAAATATTCAAAGCCTTATAAAACTTTAAGCTTCAAAGAATCATCAAATAACACTGAGATTTTATTGTGCATGCACTTTGCATCATGGAAAGCAAATAGTAAATGCTTTCTTACAAATTTTCCCACTCGCTCTATCTCCTTTCATATGCTTATTGCTATAGAAGCTTTTTGATTTGCTGTTTTGCAGTAGGCAAGAATTAGCTGCAAAGTGGGTTGGTATTTATAGTGCTCAAAACATGTGAATATTACTTCTTGTTTTAGTGCAAGTTTGTCGTGCATTGCATCAAAACACTCATGCTTTTCAACAAATTTTTCTTCTTTTCCCCTTAATTTCAGACTCATTTTTCGGACTTTAACTCTTACTGAGATGAACAAACGAGGAAAACGAGTGAGTTGGTACTAATAGGAGATAAATTTGTTCAACTGAAATTGTCGTTTCTCATTTCTTTTTCCTCACATTGGGAAGCATCTTTGCTACAGATGTTGACGGATTTTATAGGAAAGGATATTAGGCAATTATATCATTCCATATATAGGAGATTATGTTATATTTCTTAATATTGTAACTATGTAAACATAATCTCTATATGTGGTGAGATACTATGGTCTATATCCTTTCCTATAATATGCTTATAATATCCTGTAACAACAGATATACAGTTGTGATTAAATTAAAGGGATTTTTTGTGAAACACTACCTTTTATCATGCCCATTTTGTGAACAAATACTTTTTTTAAAAAAAAAAAAATGGAAAACAACTACCTTTTAAGATGTCTTTTTTTTTTGTGCGATGATACCGTTGATCGAAATCCGGCGGCATTTTGAGTGAAATCCCGAAAATACCCTCATGCCCTGTCACATAAGCCACTTAAACCCTCACCCTTCCCCTATTTCTTCCTCTTCCTCTTCTCTATCCTCTCTCATCTTCTTCTCGATTCTACATCCTTTGCTCTAATATTCCATTGTCTTTTCGAAATAAGCTCGGAGGAAATATGGGTGAGGGTTTGGTGGCTCACGTGAGGGTATTTTCGGTATTTCACTAAATGTTTTCCCGGAACCCGGCCAAAAGTATCATTTTACAAGAAAAGTGATCTTAAAAGGTAGTTGTTCGCAAAAACTTTTTAAAAGGTAGTTATTCACAAAGTAATTTTCCTACAATTCTTTTTCGATTCTACATGGTGCCACTGTGGTCTTCACATTGTATGTCCTTTGACATTCTGTTATCTTTCCTGTCCAATACCCTATTAGTTATCCACTCACCTTCCAATTCTTTCTCTCTGAGCCCCCTCCATCTATCTCTAATAGTTATATCATCTTTGCTAGGGAAAAAATGGTAAGCAAAAAAAATTTGAGTTTAAGAGTCTATTCTTTACATCTGATTTTTGGAGTGTTGGAGCTGGAGAATGTTGGAGAATGCTGGGGAATGCTGAAACTTTTTGCTGACTGCTGGAGTTTGCTGGAGAATGCTGGAGTTTGCTGGGATTGTTGATTTTTGTGACTCTAAAGTGATGGAAATTTTATTGGTTGCTGGAGATTCTTGGAACTTTTTACTAATTGCTGGATTTTGCTGGAAGTTGTTGGGGTTTGCTAGAGAATGCTGGGTTGCAACAAAAACAAAACGAAAAGAACAGACCCATATATGGGTTGGAATTCTATACGGAAATCACACCATCAATGGAATCCTATCATATTTAAGGCATTTAGTCCAGCTATACACATCAGATTCCCCAGGTCACCACCAAATCATACACTCACATAATACAACTTCAAAATTAATTACATCAAAGTTTCCTTTAAATAAGGGCTTTTTGATTATTTCACTAACTAGTTAACGTTTTCCCTTTTCTTGGCTACAAAACACATATTGTCAAGACCACAATAACACCATGTAGAATCGAAAAAAGAAAATTACACCAAATTTGCTAAACTACAGTGGCACCATGTACAATCTCCCTACAACTTTTCATGTTTCAATACATCATAAGGACCATCTAGTATAACTACATTTATATTATTTGGTTAAGGTTATGATTTAATGTATTGTTTTAAGGAAATTATAGTTGGTGTCCTTGTGTTATTGACTATTTCAAGTGGTGTCCACAATACTAGTTAAAATTCAAATGGTACCCTTGAACTTGTGCACTTATCTAGTCCGTGACATTGTTTATGGTTTTCGGTCTAAATTTTCCATTAATTAGGTCACGTAAGTATACTGTGAGCTTAAACTTTAACGTTCAAAAACATCCCTTAAATTTGGCTCCATAAACAACTTTATGTTATGAATGGTGGATGTACTAGGAGACCTTTCATAGTCATGACTCTCAATGGTCCATGACCTTCCATAATCCATGTCTCTCCATCTCTTAGACTCTTTGATTTTGTGACTCTCCATATTTCTACTCTATATAGACCCCCATTGTGATAAATAAAAGATATACACTTCTCCCATCTATTCTCAAATTCTCTCACTTTATACTGGTTTATCTAGTTGATTTACAACATGTTATTAGCACCAACTCGCTTTACTGTTTTCACCGATCGATAAGGTTGGACTGATCTGTTTGTTCTTAAATTAATTGATTCTATGCATAAAAGTATGCTATTGTGTCATCAACTTCCTAAAGGCTAGTATGATAAATTTGTACAAGAATTTGTTGGGTATTGTTTGATTCTATGCATGAGGTGTACGGACTACAGATCCAAAGACTTTCCGTTTTGCAAGAGATTTCAATTTCGTTGCCCAAATTTCTTATAATACTAACGCGCATTAAAGAAAAGGTAGTGAAATATGAAAATTGATCCCTCACCTTCGCAAGTCTCTCTCTTCCTCACCCCTGTCTTTGTCCTTCCTCCCCTTTCTCTGTCAATGGCCCACAATCTTCCACTACCACCACTTTAAACACCACAAATCAATGAACTTGAATGTGATTGTTCATCTTAAGGAATTAGAAACTGATTCAATTTCTTGTTGTATAATCGAAATACAATCAAAGTTGGTATAGTTTGATTTATATACTATGAAATAAATTTCTTATTTGGTCTTTGAAAATCATACATATTATAAAAGTGTTGGTTTACGAAAGCAAAAAGTGTTTTGCTTGGTAACTCCAAGACTAAACAAATGTTTTCCTTTGGACCAAGCCACTTGGTTTGGACCTTCTTTGATTTATTAAATTATTTAATTATTTTTTTTAGGAAAATTGGATTTAAATAATCCAAACTTTTACTCATCAACCAATAACAATCCAACCTTCAATATTAGAAATAAATAATCCAACCTTTTAAGTTCTCTGCTTCCAGTGCACCCCAATTAACGGGGTTAAATATTCCGTTAACTTGTCTATGACGTGGCAATTACAAGACTCCAAACCCTTAAATTCTCCCACATTGTTGCCTCTCCTCTCAATCTAACCACCATTGAAGAGCTTTCCACCATCTTTCTATGGTTCTTCATCATATCTCTCTCTCTCTCTCTCTCTCTCTCTCTCTCTCTCGGTCAGTGGCATTATGAGCAGTAGCAAGAAAAAAAAGTGAAAAAAACCCAGCAAACTTTACCTCTGTTGCAGTCCCAACACTGCTTCTCCCTGCATTCCTTTTTCATCTCCCTGCATTGCTCTGCCCACCTCACAGATTTAGGCAACAATTGACAAATCCATGAACCATTTTTTCCTCCCAGATTTGGAGCCATTAATTTCACATAATCATCCCTAATTTCTCACATATTTTCTACACATTTTTCACTCAAGAACTCTTTTAACACCCACATTCACAATTAGGAAGTAAATTTGGGTTATTAAACAACAAAGAACAACAAATTTCTCTTCAAAATGCAAAATTACTCACCTCCACAAACCCTTCCTTTCAAATTTCGTTACATGCAAAACCTTAATCCACCAAAAGCCTTCCTTTCACTTATGACTTTCAATTCTGGTTTTGGATAGTCACAAGCCACTGGCCGACTTCAATGGAGGGCGGGGAGATGGAGGTTAAATTAAGCTTTCCTTCAATGGCGGTTTTTGGGAAGATGGAAGTTTTGGAGACAGAGAGAGAGAAGAGATAGAGGTGTATGAAGGTTTTGCACAGAGATAATACAGGGGATAGTCATTAAGGTGCCAAATAAGACATGTAGTTGCCACGTCATTAGCATGTTAACAGGATATTTAGCCCCGTTAACTGCGGTGCACTCGAAGCACATAATTTAAAAGGTCGGATTATTTATTTCTAATATTGAAAGTTAGATTATTACTGTTGACGAGCAAAAGGTTAGATTATTTAAATCCAATTTTCCTTTTTTTTTTTTAAGTTCCTACTTGTCCTAAACAAATAAATTGTTTGGAGCTTCTCTGTTTTTTTTTTTCAATATATTTGTTTTTTGAAATAATGAAGTAATTGAGTTTATTATTACCCATTTTACACTTTATGATTGTTAAAATTAACTACTTTGAAAAGATACTTCCTATTTTCTTACGGGAATTTACTCGTCTATTTTATATGCGAGTATTAATTCATTGGTTATATAATACTAGCTATTAAGCCCGTGCAATGCACGGGTTGCAAAGAAACTAAATAAATAAAGGTTAATCTAAAGAAATAAAATAAAAATTTTAAAACAGAATACAATCTTTATTGATCTACGTGTTTTTCCTTTTCAAAAATTGTACAAAAAATTAAAATTTGTGTAATAAGAATAAATATTTACATATGATATTAACAATAAATCAATTTTATTTATGTGGGGGCATGGGGATGCAATTGATAATCAGTTGTTAAACATCAAAAAAATATTTTACATTAGGGGTGAAAGTTTG
>BSSO01003272.1:0-16902 GCA_030267885.1 Mesembryanthemum crystallinum | reverse complement strand
GAGTATTTAATGGCATGCTGTGATATCTGAACTCATCCATTTTGCTACATACCATTACATTTGTCCTCACCATTTTGCTACAAACCACTCTTTTCTTCTCGCCATAGCTAGCGTACACAATAGCCTCTGATGTGCCGCTAGCTTCTTGCTGCTCAGCTAAGTCCTTCCATGGCAACTTCTTCTTCTTTCTTTTTTTTTTTTTTTTTGACTGTTTAAATTTATAGAAACTTGCGGGGACCTCCTCTTGTTTTAACAACTTACTTTACTGGTTCGTCCACAATATAACTGAACATATTAACCTTTGTAGAATCTTTGAGGGAATTTGGGAAAGCTGAATTCACTAAAAAGAAATGAATTGCTAGTAGGCATTCCTGTTTGAAATTAGCCAAAGTACCAACTGACTGCTTGCTTCCATTTTATGAATCTGAATTGCCTCTAGTGATAACTACTGTGAGACAAGCTGCTTTTACTTATATTGAGAGTAAATGATAGCGTAAAGGCAGCCAACCATGAATGCGTCCATAGTGTAAAGATATCACCCTATCTATATATTTTATCTTGTGGAGCGGCTCCAACATTTCTGTTGCAAGGCTTAACTATATTTTATCTTGTGAAGATTTTGAGTTTGCTGTGTTTCTTGGTTACTCAAATTTTCCCCATTCCCTGTTTCAAGGGCTTGGGTTTTTATTTGTTATGGCTTTAATTCTACGTGTACCCATGATTCAGAAGAGCTTCTGTACATTGTTGCATCTTCTGTCCAGTAGCTTCACTTCTCTTTTCCAGATGTTACGACTTGTTGGCTGATAATTAATCTCAATCTTGCTCAGAGATGAATACAAGCAATTTGAAAAGTTGATCCAAGAGGACTTGGTGGAAGTGGACAACCGTTTGGAAGAAGAAGAGGTGAGGATCTTCTCTTTCTGCTTGAACTAGAAGCATTAGTCAATATATTATTACCGAAATGTTTGTACTTTGTTGGGGACAAGTTGTTGATTTCATTGTTTTTAGGGCTCATTTACTTGGAAGTATATGTGATTGTGATGCGATATATCATTTAGTATGGAAGGTAGAGGTGGAAAAGAAGGGAGGGAGAGGATTAGTGTGAGAAGAGTGGAATCGATTACATGAGTCGATGTAGTCGCATTTTCTAAAATTTACTAATGTAGTAGTCATCACATGATTATAAGTGATGATGTTTACAATCAACCTAATGACTACAAATTCGATGAGAAACAATGAGCATGTGCATAACTAAATAATGCTTATTGCATTGTCATAATCATTACACCCAAGTAAATGGCACCTTGTGGTATTTGGTTCGGATTTACAAAACAGTCAAGGCTCAAGGGACAGGACTTGAAAGGGAAGAAAATATTTTGCCAATATGTTTGGGATGGAGTTGGTACCATAATATGTTAATATCTCATTGGTGACTTCTAAATTTTCGCTATTTATGCTCTGTGACACCGTCTCATTGTAGGTTGATGCTGCGGAGACGATAGAGGAGGAAGAAATAGTGGAGCAAAGGTTAGTTAAGGTTATGAATCCAGCACATAACCTGTTTAAGATATCAAAGGTCTTCCTAGATTCATCTTATCCTCTGTTTTCTTTCCAGGACCTACCGGGATAGAGTGGAGTCATTGAAGAAAAGGAAAATGGAGTTACTTGCAGCTAGATCTTCAAAAGCTGGTGGGGTTTCTGAAGGTACTACAACAAAGTCTAACCAAGATGGATCATCAAGTGAAGATGACGATGATGAAGATGACGAGAGCTTTGCAGTCGACTGGAGAGCACAGCATCTGTGATGGATACACATGCTTGCTATGATGGAAAAGGGTCTTGCTGATCAGGCTGCTGATCTCATACACTAATGTTTGCAGATTGAAGCACTTGTTTGAGATGAGCTGGATGGTTATTGAGAGGAAATAGTTTGTGTTTGTCTTGTCTTCATCTCTTGATCGCAGAAGTAAGCTGGCAGATTCAGATACCTATGTCACTACAGAAGAGTTGCCACAGCCCACAGCCCACAGCTTTGACGTTCATTACCTGGTAGGGGATTTCGCCAACGCCTCAGTTTGTGCATTGGTTGTCCACTATTTCGATCTTGGAACTGAGAAGCACACGAAAATTTTGTATATCTGCACTAACGTATCTATTCTTTAGTCGAGTCGGAGTTGTAAAGTATTTAAGAGCAGAGTTGATATGTAGAACCAAGACGGATCTAGCAAGCAATATGATTTTTCCAAGTAATTGAATTTAACATATTGAATGGTTTTGCTACCAATGAGAAATTACATAGAGATTAGAGTGAGATATTGAGGGAGGGAAATCAATTGCACCTCTACGTCTAAATTGGAGAAAGTTTAAGCCCGACCCGATAGTAGGTCGGCCTAACTCGTGATGGGCTGTCAGTTTGGGTTGTACTTTTGTCAAAATAAAGTGAATAACAATACTCTCTCCGTTCTCAATTGAATTTGATGTTGAGTTACGGATTACCAAGCTTCAACTTCAATTGAGAACAGAGGGAGTACTTTTTCCAAAGGTGTGTATTTAGAAATTAAAAAGATCAAGAACTGATATTTGTCATTATCTTCATTATATATGTCACTTGAATGAGTTGAGTTTTGTATAAAATTGACAAATAGTATTATTAATCAGGTTAGGACATGTTATTTTAGGATTGGAGATCTCAATCCTAACATAACTAATTTAATTAAGGGTTTGTTTTCTTCACCCGAAAGAAAACCAAACTGAAGTGATCTGAATTTATTTGAACTGAATTGATTCTCCTTAATTTGACCGTGAGTTCCTTATAACTCGTCAAAACCTAATTAATATAGGACTCATTCAAGTATTTATCGAAATCTTTCCAAATTCCAGAAACATGCATCATTATGAAATTACATTTGACTAAAAGTTCTTTAAGTGATAAGTTCCCACATGAATTAAACTGAATTGCACTGAACTGAACTGCACTTAATTGAACTGAACTAATGTTTAAGGAAAAATGAAGTGAAGAGAACAATAGCTTAAATAAATTAATTGTGCTGATTTTTTTTCGATTAAGGCTATGCTTGGTACAAACACTTAGCATTTGAATGAAAGTTGAATAAAAAAGTTACAGCTTGAAGCTTGACTTTTTTTTTTTTCCTAGCTAATAAACAGTTTGTGAAGCTTTAGCTATATCTGTAGCTACAACTAATTTTATGAAGCTACCTGTACTCTCTTACATTTTCACAGCTACCGCTACAGCTAGTTTATTGCCATTTCAAAGCCTATTTTAACTATTTCTACTACTTTCAACTAATTTTGTGAATCTACAACTAATTTTTACAAAACATTGCCTAAATGGGTTAAAATTCTTAATCCTAATCGGCTTATTGAGTGCTCGGTTTACATTTAGTTCTCACACCTAGCAACTCTATTTTGAAGTTTGGGAGATGCAATTACTCTCGTAAAAGACGATCTTATAAAATGATTTTATATAAGAAGATCAAAAATATCAAATTTAAGTATAAATATATCACTTTTCAATTTAAAATTATTACTAATTGGTCCAAAGAGCACTATTATTGATCTTTTATACAACAATTTGTAAAACTGCTCTAAGTTTTTGTGTTTGAGATGAAGAAAATGGAGATAGAAGTTGAAACTGAAAAAAAATAAATAAAAATATTCCCTCTATTTCACAATAAAGGCTTGTTGATTTTTTCATAATTTTCTAGTCTAAACTTTGACCTTTAATTTTTCTTTTATTATGTTAATCAATTTTTTAAAACTATAACCATATGAAAGTATTTTTAAAGATGAATATTGTGATATAATTATTATGTTGTGAATCAAATAATTATATATCAATTTTTTTGGTCAAATTGAAAAGCCTAAAGGCCCTATATTGTGAAACATAGGGGTAATTAAAAACAAGAAAGAAAGATGAGATAATAAATGAAGTCATTAATTAGTTATCATCATTAATCATCAATATGACTTTTGAAGTTGAATTGATATAACGAAGTCATTGGCTAAATATAAGTTCGATCCACTTCTAAAAGGAAACTTTTCTTGATGCATGTCTTCTAATAAATCTAGTCTTTACCTTCAATGTAAAGTTGTTAAAGAGAGGTTGAGTTGATGATGAAATTGCCCATATTTTTTGTCCCACACTTCCTAATTCCCAATTATTTCACTTAAACTAAAAGCAAGCCTTGAGGGAAACAATTTTACATTTTCCTATATTTTTTTTTTTTAAAATCCAATAGAACCCATAAGAACAAGGGAAAAAAAAAGAGGGGTGTTAAATTCAAAAATTTAGAGCTCAATATTCCAAGTGTCTATAGAATTTGGAAGGTCTTCACTCTTAACAAGAGGGGCTTCAAATATCGCAGTGAAATCAAAGATCAAAACTGGGCATGACCAAGTTTGCATATTTGCTCCATTGCTGCTCGTGGCCCAGGTTAGCTAAGCTCTCAATGATTTTGATATGAGATTTTGTTTATTTGATTTGGGAAAATTTTTCTGATTAAATTGTTGTCTCTGATCTCACCTGAGATTTCTTAGCAATCATATCTTGAAGCTGTAATTTGGTCAACAAATCAAGTTTCTTTTGTTTCTAGGAAGATGAAAATGTTTCAAATGTTCTTACTTGATGCCCAATTGGTCGAAATTCAACAAGGGTTTGTAGTTCTGTAGCATTTACCTTGTTGTTTGGCAAACTAACTAAAACCCCCAATTGTTGAAATAGTGCAAATTTGTCAGATTTTATGAAAGTTACAAGTTTTATGTGAGATGGGTTCACTGTCTTTCTTTCTGCCTTTGGGCCTTTTAGGTAGATATGTAATGTTGGGAAGCGATTAGAGAGTAGGGTTTGATTTATCTTGCCATAACATATACATTGCCGTAATTGATTCTTTCTAGTCTTTGATTGAAATCCCTGATTGCAATTTACATTTGCCCTATAGAAAATGCTAAATTTTCTTTTGGAAGTTGAATTTGATGCTTATGATTTATTTATTTTTCTTTTTCCTTTGGAACAGGAATGCAATGCTTGTAACTAGTTTATGCTTTAAGAGTTCTTTACAATCTTAATTACTTTTTCTTTGTATTTTATTTATTTTTGTATTTATTTTTTTTTTTTTTTTGGTGGTGGGGGGTGGGGGTGGGGGAGGGGGGGGGGGGGGGGGGAATTGCTCTGCCACTCTTCTGCTTCTGCCTTCTGGAGATGGATATACATAGAAGTGGATAACAATTTTCTTTTTCAAGAGTTTGTTTAATAATTTCGATCTACCTAAGAATCTAGATCCTAGACCAACAATGGAAACGTTAGTGCAGACAAGAAATGGTCCACAACAGAAGCTCAATAAGAAAAGAAAATTGGACTTGTGTTCTCTGATAATGACTTCTGGATCGAGGTTGCTGAAGCAAGCAGATCCATCTCGTCGGAATAAGAAAGGTGATTCCACCAGGAAAAAACTTCTGCACAAAACAGAATCAAACAAGGGCCCTCTAAGTGATACTTCAAAGAAGCAAAACCATGAGGGGCTTTGTGGTGCTAATTCTTTATCCTCAAGTACCAAAAATAATATGAAGGAAAGTGGGCAGTTGCAAACCCAACAGTTGAAGAGACGGAGAAAACATAAGAGAAAAGAAAAAAAGGTGGTCAAAGATGAAGCTTCTCAATTGCAAAGAAGAGCAAGATACTTATTGGTTAAAATGAAGCTGGAGCAGAATCTCATCGATGCTTACTCGGGAGAAGGTTGGAAAGGTCATAGGTACGATTTACGTGAGCATCGAACACTACTTTACTGCATATTTGATTGTGATTGAAGGGAAATGGAAACTATTCATGATCCAGCCCTATAATTGTATATTCACAAACTCTGATACTTTTCCGTATGTCAGTTGGTTTTACTTGAGCATCATTTTATGAAAAAAGATATACTCCTTCCACCTCGTGAAAACATTAATAAAATCACTTTGCACAAAGACCAAAGAGAGTTGGAAAAGGAGTCTTATAGTCCATTCGCCCTACTTTATTGGGATGGGTGAAGTTTTTTTGTTTTTTAAAGGGTAGTATAGTGGGGGTAAATAAGTAATTGTTTTTTTTCCCCCTATTTTGGTGAATGTTAACATTTACATGAGACAACTCAAAAAGGATTTTGTTATCGTTTTCACGAGACTGAGGGAGTATGACATTTTCTTGGTATTGCCTTAATTAGGTTGATAGGTAATGAGAAATAGTGTACAGCTCCACCCTCTTGGCATTATATTTTTATTCTAACGTGTTACTATCATTCCGTTTGCAGTCGAGAAAAGATTAAACCTGAAAAGGAGCTTTTAAGAGCTGGGAAGCAGATTTTGAAATGTAAGCTTGGACTCCGGGATACAATTCACCAGTTGGATTTACTTGGATCTGCTGGGCAGATTGACGCATCTCTGATTGCTCCGGATGGCTCTGTCCATCATGAACATGTAAATATCTTGTTTTATCCACTTTCTTTAGTTTGTTTTGCATAATCTGTATCATCTTTGTGATATTAGCCAAAATTCAGCTGTTAGCAAAGAACTCCCCTTGAACAAGTTCTTGATTGGGTAGGCCATTGAGGAGATGTATCTCATGGTGGTCATGCTAAATGAGAATCTTCGTTACTTGTTACACATTTGTTTCTAGTACTGGCTTGTTGTCGAGATGGATGTCAAGACATGGAACCTCTGTGGCAGCTTTCATTTATGACCATACTCTTAAGTATGTTGTTTGGCATTGTATCAGAAAAATAAAGGTTCTTATAAGTTTCTTGTTTTCTTCGTGTAGATAATTTGTAAGAAATGCATGTCTCAAGAAGTTCAAGAAGATAATGATATAATACTATGTGATGGCAGCTGCAATTGTGCTTTCCATCAGAAATGTATTGATCCTCCATTGGCGACGGAAGATAGTAAGCTTCATATGAGTTTGCTTGAATTTTTCATTTAAGTGGCCATGCTACTTCACAAAATTTACGTCTTTTCTACGATGTTGAAGTTCCTCCTGAAGATGAAGGTTGGTTATGTAAATATTGTGATTGCAAGATGGATATTTTAGAAGCAATGAATGCACACCTTGGGACACTGTTCACAGCTGATAGCGCCTGGCAGGTTGGTAGTTGCAGAAGGCCATATTTTCCTATTCGCATTTGTCTCCGAAATCATCATAATATACCTGATGGTTTTCATGTAGGATATATTTAAAGAAGAAGCTCTTTTATCTGATGTTGGGAACAGAGAATTTAATCCTGAAGAGGAATGGCCTGATGATGAGTCTGATGACAATGATTATAATCCTGAAGGGGATGAAAATAACAGCATTAGCAGGTCTAGCACAGAGGACAATAGCTCAGATGAGGAAAGTAGTGAAAGCAGCTTGTTTTGTTCATTAGAAAGCGAGATGTGCACAAAATCTGGATTATCAGCAGAAAGAAATGGAATATCCAGCGATATCTCTCCGTTGCATTCAAACTGTGTTGTAGATTTCAATGATCATGAAATTGTTAGTGGTCCCAGGCAGCGATCTTCTGTGGACTACAAAAAGCTGTATGATGTAAGTGATGCTGATTCCCAAAAGTTGAGGTTTCAAAAACATTTTTTGTTGTTATCCAAACATGAGTGGAAATTTATCTGTATCTGCAAGACTATATCTGTTCTTAATTCCTTCTGCCTTGTCCAAACAACGTTGATAGTTCACACCATACTAGGCAAAGTGGAACTGCAACCTGGAACTTATTTCACTGAAAGAGGATGTGTTTATCTGCCCCTTTTCCACGAATCAATATAAAATTAGTTTCCAATTTTGCTAGTTTTACTCGTGATCTGAAATTTCCTTTTCGTTACATCTATCAATGATGGAAGTGCTATGACGGGATGTTTTGGTGCAATGGCAATTGACCTATTTTTGCAATAGCAATAGAGATGAAGAAGAGGATCATATAACTTCGTCTGGTAATTGATGCTCATAGTGTCATAAGTTGTCCGTAAGATTAAAAATTGTTTCTGCCAAAATTCTGATTATCATAGCATCCTTAGTAGGGGTGTAATAGGTAGCTTCGTCTACGACAGTCAACTTGATAATCTTTTCCCTCCTCGCAGGAAATGTTCGGGAAGGACACTACTACTGGTGATGTGTTTAGTGAAGACGAAGATTGGGGTCCTCCTAGAAAAAGGAGGAGGAAAAAGGAGTGTGATGCAGCCAGCACCCTTATGACTCTATGTGAAAGTGAAATGAAACATTCCGACTTGCAAAATTTGGAAGTGGAGAAGAATCATCTTCCAAACTCCAAAATTAGAAAGCGCCCTTTGAGGATTCCAAGTGATGCAGTGCAGGTAGATTTTTCTTCATAGGTATCTGCTTAAGAAAATGCCCCTATCTTGCAACAGCATGCTAATTGTATCTTTTACTATTTCAGAAGCTTCGTCAGGCATTTTCTGAAAATGAGCTTCCCTCTCAAGCTGTGAAGAAAAAAATCTCAGAGCTTTTGGGTTTGGAGTATGAGAAGGTAAAGTATTCAACTTATTACAAGCACAACAAAATTGATCCTCCATTTCAAAAAATTTGGTGCAATCCCTTTTGAAGATATCTGAAAGAAAAACTAGTCCATTCTCTTACTACTCCCTCTTATGCAGATTAAGTGTCATTCAAACGATACAAAAATAAGACATGTTTTCCAACTTCACCCTTGTCTAACCTTTTCCCGTACCCTATTATATACAAGTATTACTTATTTTTTATTGCAATGAATATTTTGAGAGAGAGATAGAGGGAGGGAGAGGGAGAGGGAGAGGGAGAGGGAGAGGGAGAGGGAGAGGGAGGCTCTCTCATATCACAGTCCTTTATCTCTAATTTTATAGAAGTGTAAATAATCTGCTATGTATTATTAATTGACATAAATGCACCATGCGAGCACTGGTGATGGTCAAGCACTAGTTCACATTATTGCTAACTTGTCCTTTTGTATGGACAGGTGAACAAGTGGTTCAAAAATGCACGCTACAGTGCCCTAAAGAATAGGAAGGTGAGACAAATCTGAATCAGTTTGGTCATTTATCCATTTGTGATTGTTATTGTGTAGGGTTCACTATCCTCTTCAAGTGCCTTTTCTTAGTTCATGATATTATGCTTTGGCTAACTGGTGGCATTAAAATGTGTTTTCTGGGGGATCCCTTATTTGCTTGGACTTGCCATATCCTTTCTTTCAAGTTCTTGTCTTCCTGTATATGTGGAGCGGAAGTGAACAACCATTCTAGCAAATTGATCCTGTCTCGCATCTATTGTCTATTATTTTTGTTGTAAAATACCAGTCCATTGAATAATTTGCATATATGCAGCACAAGCAAAAAGCTTCAGATTCTTCTCCTTCCAGTACATCTGATTCAGAAGCTGATAAGACAGCTGAAGCAAACATTACAAAGTGTTCCTCACCCACTTCAACACTTTCATTGAAAAGGTTGAAGAAAGTTAGCTGGAACACAAATTTGACGACTTTGATCAGTCCTTTGAAAAGGCGGCGATTTAAGAAAATTTCACTCACCAACACCAAGGTATTGTTTCACCCCAAGCATCATTTTGTTTTTCATTCCCCTTCTGACCAGTAGCATATTTTACTACCTCCTTGGCTGCTCTTGGTTTGGCTACTTTTTTTTTGTCCTGAATTTGGTGATGATTTAGGTTAATGTGGAGCCAAGTGATGACATAAGCTTGAAGAAGCTCCTCTTGCACGTAAAGGCCAAAAAGAGGCATAAAAACAGAGTAAGACATGACACTAAACATCTTCAAGAGCAAAGCGCAGAAAGGCAGATGGAACAGCTATGTCAGCTGGAGACAAAACTTCGGAATTTGAAGCAGATCCTATCGGCAATCCAAAACCCAGAAACCAACAAATTGAATGAGCTATGTTTGAACACAAATGTGGTCTATATTCCGATTGCAGAGCTCAAGGAGAAACTTTGATGACCTTATATTGGCTGTGGATTTTGGTCGCAAATTTTGAACAGACTCAGAGTTTGAAGCTTCCTAGCCAACCCCTGATCGTCTAACATATCGCATGACTACCTGAAAGAGGTGGAACACTGAAACAGGATGCAAGTCTTGTGTAGTTTTCATCAAATCGATTTTGGCTACTGCAAAACCCTGTAACTCTGGCGGTTTTGCTTAGGCTGTAAGCTGTGGCTTGAACTAAAACTTTGTAACCATATGAGTAGGTTTTATCTCAAAGATTTTGTAAATACCACAGAAATTTTGCAAAACCCAGAAACTTAAATGTGACAAGATTCGACATGAATAGAAAGTGTAAGCTGTTTATTAAACTAAAACGTAATTGCCCCAAGTCCTTCCATCAATTCTTTAATTTTCATCAGCAGCAAGGATCACACTGGTATACTTTGTATCTTTGAAAGTTGAATAAATGTTACACTTCATTCTTGACGAAGTTCACCTGTATATGTGCACTGGCAGATTTTCACTATTGAGGGAAGTGTAATCTAGTAATCAGATATGCTGGAAGATCTAATGGTAACTGGGTGAGCATATCAAAAATTTGTATGAACCTGGTGTATTGTATACTTCGTACGTTAGTAAAGTGACCCTTTTTGAGGGAAAATCACTTCTGTATTTTAGAAGGGAGGGAAAAAAAAGTCACCCCTCACCTCAACGTTCACCAAAAAAATAAAATAAAATGCTAGATTAATATTTGTATACCTATAGTGCTTTAGCTTGAATGTGCATTACCTCAAAGTTCACCGGAAAAAAAAAAAAGAAATACTCGATTAATATAGATATCTAAATAGATAGGCGTGAGCCAAGAACGAGGTACCCATTCCGGTTCTGTTCCGGGTCCAAATCGGTTCTGGTTCCTATTCCAAATATAAAGGTGATACTAGTTTTTGGTCGTTAGTACCAATGTTTAATTTATCAGTATCATTTTATACACTACCAGTACATTCCACCTGATATATCAAGCCACCTGATATAATATTTTGTGTAATTAATATGCCTTTTTTTTTTTAATAAATACATGATTATCAACAAGTTTAGTAAAGAACCGGAACCAAATTTTGTGAAACCAATCTCATTGGTTTCGGTTCCGGTTCCAATTTTTAGAAACGGTTCAATTATGGTTCCAAAAAAAATGATTCGCTCACCACTGTTAATATAGCTTGAAGTTACATGTAGATAGGAAGTTGTTCAATTGAACAATCAACAAGTGAACCAATAAATTATCTCCAAACTCCCCATGTCCTATATAATAGACACGTAGTTAACCACCAAAAAGGCACATTGAATTGTAAGAATATTACTGTAATATAGTACTAGTATATACTACAATACTCTAGTAGTATATTATGAAATGTTTCTAGTTGTTATAGATGTGTAGTAGTGGATACACATATTTAGTGGCGCAAAACCAGCCACAACCAGCAATAGCCAAATACTCCCCATCATGACCCAACAGATACTCGTACGGCCATAGCACATAATATTGACATTACATATGGATATGGTGGACAATGTCACAATGCATTGCAAACAAGCTGCCAGAATTATATTAGCATGCATGCATCCAAGTTGTGTTGTGAGTGAGATAACCCAAAAAGTGAGTTTATTACACATGATGCGTCACTCTATTGCTTGCATTTTTGGTTGCATCCACAATGTCAACTATCTTTACTTTCATTCCATCTCCTCCTAGCTATATGTCGACTGCTATATGTCGACGATAAGATGATGTCAACTATTTTAACCGATAGAGTTTCAAAAACGATACTGAAAAATTGGATTTGTTAACTTGACCCTTTATTTTTATTCACTTTATAACTCCGTTTACACTGGAAAAAAAAAAAAAAAAAAAAAAGAGAAAGAAATTGTGATGTCAATTGAATATCCTTTTTATCCAATGATTAAGCAAATCATCTGATCTTTTCTATTGCAAGTAGTGAGTAGTTAGCTAGTGATCCTATTAAAAATTTGCACAAGCAATTAAAGTTCAACCATTAAACTTTGTTTCTGGGTGTTTTGGAAGAAATTGGAACCTTCAACTTCACTAATGAGAAATGACATTACTAACTATTAGGAAAACTTCTGATAACTTCGCATTAAGAAGGAGAGGGAATACTCTTACTATGTATTTATTTTAATTTTTTTTTATTTTTTATAGAAAAGTTGAAAGGTGTAGGAGTTTTTCGAGTCGAATTTTAGCTAATTAGACTCGACTCAAGACTCAATTGTCGAGCTCAAGTGCTCAACTTAAGTCTGGTTACAATTGAACTTGAATAACTCACTCAAAACAACCCTAATGGTGAGTATATATGCTTCTTAATAACCAAGGGGTGTGGTTGAGTGCACCCTTAACTTTGCCTTGGGTATGGAGCAGCCTTAAAATTCCTTGGCTAACTGTCCCACCCTTTGAGCTGCCTATAAGCCAGCGTGGGGAATAGCCACTGTTGACAAAATAATCCACGTGAAGACCTACGGAAACAGAACATAGTGCCATAGCAAATCTCGTCATCTCTAAAACGAAAGTCTAGCATGAGCCCAAAACAGGGTCATGACCTCCCACCACATGCATGTATATGGTTTGAACTTTGTAATATGACGTCCTATTCTATATATACTCTCAAAAAGGGTTACATGCCAAGTTGCCAACCATCTCCTACACCAGCAACCAAAACTGGGAAGAACAAATACTTTAATTATTTTGAACGAAATATAAATAAAATATAAAATCATTGCAGAACATGTATACTATCAAGTTTTCTTCATATTTTTTTCCCTTTCTTTTATACAGTTTAATCTCAAGTTTACTACATTCATCAAAGATTACATACATACGAAACAAATCCAGTTATTAGCATTCTTATAGGAAGGGTTGAAAAGCATTATCGCTCGTAAGTAATAATAACTCCAAAAAAAAAAAAAAAATGTTGTTCAGTCACAAGTATTCGCATTTGATTAAGGATAATGACTATTTATATTCAAGCCTAATAAAACTCGGAAAAATTCTCCGGTATGTTGTTTTACACTAGTACACCAAATTAAGCATTAATTGCTATGCCATACCTTATAGTAATTTATTTTCTGTTCTATTACTTGTACACATGAAATGGTAGTAGTAATTGTTATGGACTTGGCTGCAAATCTTAATGTCCAATTTTACCTAGTTTGGAATAACTTTCACAGGTTATAAACCTGAGTTCTGAAAGGATGCAGGCTAGCTTCATTCAATGTCTCTCTTTCTCTCTCCTCTACCAATACCATCATGATCACCATTCTCCTCCCTCTCTATTATAAAAGCCTATGTTCAGCCTACAATGTCTAAGCTTTTTCATATATCAGACTCTGAAATAATAATATCATTCATTCAATGTTCTGATTTTCTGTTATTAAACCCTTCAAGCTTGTATTCAGTCTCTGCTTCAACATGTTTGTTAAAATGGTTATTTTTGCAGGAAACCAAAAAGCTCCCACTTTCTTGATTATTGTTTCTCTGTTTTTGAGCATCCTTAATAGTTGCAGTTGCAGTTGCAGGGCACAACTACAAGTTCCAGCAAATTTTGTGTTTGGAGATTCATTGGTGGATGTAGGAAATAATAATTACATTTTCACATTATCGAAGGCGAATTATGATCCGAATGGTGTGGATTTTGGGAGGCCAACTGGGAGATACACCAATGGAAGAACCATTGCTGACATTCTAGGCAAGTCCTTCACCACCTCTGTTTTCTTGCTCTCTTTTTAGCTTTTTATGGGAAGTATTTTGATAGGAACAACTTTCTTTTTGGCAATTTACTTTACTTTTCTTTTCCACTTAGAATGTATTCTGCGGTAAAATGTTACTGATAGAGTGAACTAAACAGAATGCAAAATGAGAATGACGAGTATCATATATTACTACAGTAGAAGATAAAATTGTATGCCGAGCCCATAAATCTGAACTCTGTGAGCCACTGATATCAAAGATGTAGTATTTTAATTCACTAAACTTTTATTTGAATTAGATACCTAAAAGCATTTATAATTTGTTAAGGTTGGAAGATGGTACATATAATGGGACACAGATTATAAGCGTAAAAAGTATTCATAAACACTTCAAAATATCAAAAGAAAAATTGTTTTCAGACCAAAACTAAATTCTAGTTAAAATAAAACTGAACAAAAAAGACTCAAAATCTCCAAAAACCCCAACAAAATGTGACTTAACATTAAACTACAGAAAATTTGAGACAACAGTATTAGGAGTAGTATACTAATTAAGAGCAATGTGATTATGAATTTGTTGATCAGGGCAGCAGCTAGGATTGAGAGACTTTACACCACCTTACTTGGCTCCAAGCACAAGAGGGAATGTGATTTTACAAGGAGTTAATTATGCTTCTGGTGGTGGAGGGATTCTCAACCAAACTGGAAGTATCTTTGTAAGATTTTCTTTACTGTATGTATTTATTTCCCCACTTCTTTGCAACAATAATGTCAGAGAATTAACTACCATATAGTATAATTATTGCATATGCACCACTCAAAGTCTTAGAAAATTTGCTTCATTCATTCATTCATTAATGCTAAGGTTGGGAGGTTAAATTTGGATGCTCAACTCGACAATTTTGCAAATACAAGGCAAGACATCATCTCTAGTATAGGAGAGGCTGCAGCAAGGGAGCTTCTAAGTAAAGCCTTGTTCTCGGTAACGATGGGCTCCAATGATTTCATCAACAATTACCTAACACCAGTCGTCTCAAGTGTCCGACAAGCGTTGGTTTCTCCTGAAGCCTTCATAGATGCCATGTTATCGAGATATCGATTACAACTTACAGTAAGTTTGGACCTCAATCTTGTCATTTTAGTGAATGGTATGCAAAAACGAGTTTCATCTAATTTCATTTCATGTCGGATTTTATAAAGTTAGACATATATTGCTCTACTATGCTATTTTCAAAAGAATTTCGAACTATCAAATGCTAACTAAATTAGACATGCATGAAATGAATGTTCAAACTCATTAAGTGGATGGTTTTGACTTCTAATGAGCAGAGGTTATACAACATGGGAGCAAGGAAGATAATAGTTGTGAACGTTGGACCCATTGGTTGCATACCCTACGAAAGAGAAATAAATCTATTCTCAGGCAATGATTGTATAGCTTTCCCTAATCAGCTTGCCCAATCCTTCAATCTTCAACTTAAGCAACTAATTACAAAGCTAAGCAGCAGCCTCAAGGGATCCAAATTCGTTTATGCTGATGTTTACCGAATCGTCAGTGATATTATCGATAATTACAATTCATACGGTACGCTAATCTATACTTCACTATTACTATTATTGTAGTGGTCGTTTGGTTGCATTCAGAAAGTTACAATTACTAGTAAGTTGTATTTTCCATGAATTATAACTTCGTGAGAAGTAAGTAAAGTAAAGTAAACCTGTTTGGTTGATATGGGAAGTAAAACTTCAGGCAGTAAGTCTCACTTACCTAGGTGGAGCTAGGTAAGTGACTGTCTCCAATTCTCCATTACGGGGGAGTAGAAGTTCCTGAAGCTATCTACATTTCCTCCATTTTTTGTCAGCTAACCACAAATTATTTTTCTACTTCTCACCCGAGATGAACTATTAAGGAACTTGGGTAGGCCATGACTTCTCCTTAGATCTCAACTTATATATGAGATTGTAACAAAAGACATACTTGTTCTATCACTATAATGATTTATAATGATTTTTGGCCTCTTTTTAACGTTAGCTCCTGCCTCCTGGCTTCATCCCAACTTTTCAAAAAGTGTAACTTTCTGTGTTTTTTTTGATATCAACCAAACGGCTACTTACTGCGGTTGGTAAAATGATCAATAGTTTAGCTTTAAGAATAGTGAAATGACACTAATGCCCTCGATGTTGGAATGAATGGGATGGACAGGGTTTGAGAATGCAGATTCTGCATGCTGCTACGCGAGTGGGAGGTTCGGGGGATTACTTCCGTGTGGTCCAACATCCAAGGTTTGCAGTGATAGGTCAAAGTATGTTTTTTGGGACCCATATCATCCTTCAGAAGCTACTAATCTCATCATTGCCAAACGCCTCTTGTTCGGAGATACCAATGATGTCTCTCCTATCAACATTCGACAATTACTCATTTCTTAAATTTCTATTATACCATTATTATAGATTACACAGCGCAGTAATTATTTTAGTGATATTATGTAACAATACTCCCTACATTCTATTGAAATCCTTACGTTTTGATTGGTTTAAGTTCGGAACTAAACAACTGAATACTGAAATATTGACATGGCCGAGATAGGATAGATGATGACCTTGGTACCAAGTTTGGTATCCTTAGTGATTGTATCTAATTTTTTAAGGATAGTGATTCCCATACACTAAGTGACAAAAAAATTACCCAATTAAAAACTACCACATAACCAAGGTAAAAAATGAAAGGAGGGAAAATTGGGAGGGAAAATTTTTCACTTAGGAGGGAAAGTTGTATATTTTAAGCGGCAAATTTAAGACAAAGGGGGGAACGAAATTGATGAAATTTTCAGGCGAGTTTTCTTTCCGGCGAGTGACATGAATTTCGACGACTATCAAATTTAACAGTCAACACTCAATATTTACGGCATGAATCCAATGATAGTGTTGTACTCCGGTGGCAGTTTCTTGATGGGAGAAGTTATATCTCCGCTGATAATTTTCCGGTGTACAGTAGTGGCAATTATATCGACAACGCGGAGGTAGAAGACGAACAGATTAGGTAGTTTGGATCTTTCGATTCATTTTCGTAATTTTTTTGATTTTTTCAGTAACAAAATTATGTTGAATGGTGACAAGAATTTTGAATGATTAGCATTTTTATTTATTTATTATTAGTAACAAATGTATTGAATGTTTGGCAT
>BSSO01003271.1:0-16903 GCA_030267885.1 Mesembryanthemum crystallinum | reverse complement strand
TTTGCTAATATGATAAAACATACTGTGTACAAACTTACTTTTTTTTTAGTAAAAACTTACCCTTTTCTAGCAAAAATTCATCCTTTTAAGGGCGTCTCAACATACAAGACAAGCTGAAAAAGAAATCCCCAAATAGCTAAAACCTAACATCTATAGTATTTATTCTAGTAGGTAGAAATTAAACTAGTTGTGGTAAATAAAGTAAAGTAAAAATTCACCGGCTTTAGCCTTTACCCCTCTCGAAAAGATGGATGTCTTTCTTTTTTTCTATCTAATCTAATCCATCTATCTATCAACTGGAGATTGATCAGAGGTTGGTGTTTGCTTTCTTTCCTTTCTTACTTTCTTGAGGTTGCTGTTTGATTACAAGTTTCAATGGAGTAAGAGAGAGAGAGTGTCTTAGTCTTACTTACATCAATATCACGTTAACCAATGCACTTGCCGCCATTCTACCCTGAATCTAACACTCCCGTGTTTGTCGCACTCTCGTCTCTACTCACACTCACTCACTGTCCGCTTTACTAGCTAGCACTAGTTTTTCTACCCTTTATTGCATCTCTCCCACCGTTGTTTTCAACTGAAACTGACTGAATTGGACTCAATGAATAATCTGTAAGATAAAAAATAAGTTGCAGAAACTAAACTAAATTGAGCTAAACTGAATTGAACTGAACTGAAACTTATCTATATAAGTTGAAAAGAACAGGTCCCTATATCAAGTGTTAACACACTTAAATTTTAGAAATCAACTGGGCACCAATTATGCATTCAAATTATTTCAATTTAGATTGTTTGCTTTTGCAATTTCAATCATTTAAATTGAAATAAGCATAACCTACATATCCGCATCTTTTTTTGCATGTGTACAACTAATTTTGTTCAAGCTGGATTGATTTGACTTGGCTTGATAATACATTATTGCACTAGGTACGCAGCCTACGCTATTTAGAAGCACCTGGAAACCCAACTCATGCTGAATAAACTTTTCAAAAGAGATGAACTAATGAGAAAATTTAACGCGGCCCATTTAAACTGGCGAGTTGGACAGTTTAACCTTTTCAAAAACGTTGGTCGCATATGATTAAAACTAAGATCTTGTTCTCTATTCTAACGGTTCAAATAACATTATATACATGAGAACAATTTGTTACCAAAATTTTCATGATTATACCAAAATTTTCAAATTGCTTTGGTAGAGAGAGCCAAGTAAAATGTTCCTTGTTTTTGTGGATACAAGTGCTAGATCAATTCATATCATAGTATTGGTAATAAAGGGAAGAAGAGCTAGCATGGGTGGGGGTGGAAATGGAATCTAAAGTTTAGCATCATTTGTGAAGAAGACCAAATATGTGACAGACAGATGATGTTGTTGTAAGAAAGCATGCTACCTTTGGCTTACCTTTGTTTTTTGGTTCCTTTTTTTTAGTTTTTTTTTTCTTGGTTTGGGGAGTGTGAGAATGAGGGAAACCACAAATTCCACCTTGCTCATCTCCCAAAATTTGAAGAGAGAGAAAGTAAGAGAGAAAGTGAGAGAGAGAGAGAGAGAGAGAGAGAGAGATGAGATTCTCATTTTCTCAATTCTCACCACAAACCACAACACTCTCCCCAAGATGCCTTGAGAAGGGACACTATTTCTAGATTTACACCCCCCATAACATTAACTCCTTTACCTTGAAATTTGGGGCTTAAATTTGGAAACCCAAAACCGAGAACTTCCCTATCCATCAATCCCCAGACCATTTCAACCTAGCTACCTACAAGGATAAGTAAATAAATAGCTCAGAAAAAATAACTAAAACTCTATTAAAGTTAATTAGTTGAGTTTTTAATATAAATATTGTTAAGTTCAATTGTAATTAGTATAGGATAAGTTGAATGTGTAGAATCAACATAACTTAATTGTAAGCGTACTTGAACTAGAAAAGCACATAACTCTGTGTATATAATTAGCTATGTTTTAGTGATTAATACTCCCTCTGTCCCTTATTTATCTTGCGAAAATTGATATGGGTGAGATTTATGGAGATGTGTTTTGTACAATTTTGCCCTTGAAGAATGAGAACCCATATGCTATTATTTTATCATTTCTATTTTTTTTGGAGAGAGAGTGATTGGAGAGAGAAAGAAAGATTGTTTATTGTATTGGTTTGTTAGTTGGGGGTATTAAAGGGAATAGTTGGTGATTTGTGGGTTTTGAAAGATAAATAAGAGACAAAATTTTAGAGGTTTTTGAAAGATAAATAAGGGACGGAGGAAGTAGATCTTTACTTTTATCAAAAATAAAAAAGTATATAAATATAAATCAAGTGATAACTAAACTGAAATATATATAGTGATGACGAAACAAAAATACATCTAATCCTTACATAAATATACTCCTTAATATTATTAGTAGAGCCATGTATAAATGAGAATGCATTCTTATTAAAATTTTGACAAGTTAGTTCATGTCGTCTTATACTGTATGTATTTTTTTGGTCAACTTAATAAGATGAATAGAGTATTTCATATAGTAAGACCATAATTAAACTTCTTCTTCTTCTTTTTTTTTTTAACGGAGACCCGAATAAATTTTGAATTAGTACTACTTTTAAGCCATTTCATATGATATGCTTTCTATTTATTTGGATGTTGCAATTTGTTAACAAATATTAAATAGTTAGAGTTTGAATGTTTTAAGTTTTACAATGCAAATTGTATAAAAATATTGTAAATAGAGTTATATTTGAATTATTTTAGCCAATTCCAAGCAATTTTTTTTATATCTATAAAAAGACTACTCCCAAACACATAATTGAGTCCATGATTTTTTCCTCCTTCAATAAAATGAGAATTCTGTATTACATTATTATTCATGCTGGTCATAATAATAAAACTTTAATTTTAATTTTCAAAATATAATGATGCAATGTTAATTAAGAAATGACATACTTTAATAATTAAAAAACAAAAAACATAACTGAGTGAATGATATCTAATTTACATTTATATAAAATATAGGTCAGAATTGAAAGGGGAAAAAATTCAATGCATGAGTGATGACAGGAAAACCTCAAACTCACACAATTTCCCACATCATTTCCCCACAACCCAATGCATTTCCCCATCACACACACACACCATCATTTTCAGGTAGACAAGTAAGTAAAGAAAAAAAAAAAAGGGTAAACATTAATATTAATATAATATAAATATATCACTTTACAAATCTCCTTCTCTCTCTCTCTCTCTCTCTCTCCCTGTCTTTCAACTGTCAAGTCATCCATGATTTTACATCACTTCATATATATTCCTCAAAGCTTTAGTTATCCAACCTTCATGCATGAATGTGACCAAAGTAGCTCTAGCTAGGTAATCTTCATATAAGTATATTATACACAAGTGAATAATACTATTAATGTTATTCTCATTATTTTTGTTTTTTTTTTCTTTTTTAAATATTATTACTCTCCCAGTAATAATAATAATACTCCTCTTTTCACCACTAGCAAGTCTTCTCCACAGTCCCACTACTATAGCTTTGAGTGCTGGGTGTTGGTTGTCACAGTGACAATTGGAGTTGAAAGCACCCATCTTTTCATGTCTTAAATTGTTTACTAGCATAGTGTAGCATATCATATATAGGATTATTATTGTTATATTTTTTTTTGATTTTCCCATCACATTGATTGATGGCTTGATTACATCAAAACTGATGAGCTTCTTCTTATGAGCAGGGAGGCCCTCCTTTTTATTTGACCCTCCTCTTGCTTGTGTTGTGCATTCTAGAGAGAGAAAGAGGATTAGAAGAGAGAGAAAGAGGATTCATGGGTTCTCTGGGTAAGGAAGGTGGAGGAGATGAAGGGAAGAAAGCAATGTGGTTGTATCCAAAGGTGGTTGGTCCTTCTCCTTCTGAAAGATGGGGTCACTCTGCTTGCTTCTCCCAGGGTCTTCTTTATGTCTTTGGGGTAACTCTTTTGCTCTCATTTTCTAATCTTTATAATATCATGGCTTTTCCTTTTTTTATCAAAAATTTGAGATTATTATTATGATCTAAAAGGAACTCTTTTTATGTATGTTATTAGGGAATGTGTTGGTTTGTTTAGCTATGTTTTGCAAATTGAGTACTTGCTTTCTCTTCATGCTATAGTGATTTCCTTCTTTTGCATTTATATAATGATGATGCTTGTGGTTTAGTTTTTCTTCTTCTTTNTTGCTGTGATTGGAGTGAAATTATTTTGGTTGGCCATTATTTTTATTTTGAGATTGTAGCTTTGTACTTGCTTTCCCTGTTTCCTTGTTCATATATTCAAAACCAAAGCATTTACAGATTCTTAGCAGCTAGTGTTTTGGTATGATCAAACAAGTAAATTAACCTTTCACATTAATTTACACACAATCTATCAGTTTGACTGTTCCTATTTTTCATCATTATTTGTTGCATATTTATACTAGTTTATCTTTTTTTCAGATGGTGTAACTTGTAAATGCAGTAATGTCATGAATTGGTTAAGACTTAAGATGGTGATTAGCCTGTTACCAATTGCTAACTATAATCATGAACATGTAAAGTAAATTACAAATTCCATTGAACTTCGATTATATTACTAAAACCTGATATTTTTCTCTGTTTCCTCATCTTAGGGCTGTTGTGGGGGCTTGCATTTCAGTGATGTGTTGGTCCTGAACCTAGACACTATGGCTTGGACCACCCTCGTGACCACAGGGAAGGGCCCGGGCCCACGAGATAGCCACAGTGCCACCCTTTGGGGAAGTAGTAGGATCATAGTCTTTGGGGGCACAAATGGCTCTAAGAAGGTCAATGATCTACACATTTTGGACCTTGGGTCCAAAGAATGGATCCAGCCCGTGTGCCGTGGGCCCCCACCCTCAGCCCGTGAGAGTCACACGGCCACCCTCGTTGGGGACGAGAAGCTGGTGGTGTTTGGTGGTAGTGGAGAAGGGGTTGGTAACTACTTGAATGATTTGCACATCCTAGACCTTAAGACCATGAGATGGACTTCCCCTGAAGTGAAGGGTGATATCCCTGCCCCTAGGGATAGCCACGTCAGCGTAGCTGTTGGGAACAAGCTCTTCGTTTTTGGCGGCGACTGTGGGGACCGCTACCATGGTGACGTGGATGTGTTTGACATTGACACAATGATGTGGTCTAGGGTATGTTTTGTCACAAATTTGATACATTGTGCTCAATTCAATACATTATACTTTCCTTTGGTAATGTATCAAACTATGAATTTTGTTTGACAGTTGGAAGTTCAAGGATCTTCACCTGGTAGAAGAGCAGGACACACAGCTGTGAGAATTGGGGCTAAGGTTTGTGTTTTGAGGACTTTGAGTGACATACTTTTCTTGTTGGCTAATCAAAATTTGGGTTATTACTTTGTTACTGATGCTGAATAATTTGCAAATTAGGTGTGTGTTATAGGAGGAGTTGGCGACAAGAAATACTACAATGATGCCTGGGTCCTTGACACTGCTACATGTTTGTGGTCTAAGCTTGACCTTTGTGGTCAGTCGCCTCAAGGGAGATTTTCTCACACTGCGATAGTTACAGACTCTGACATTGTCATCTATGGAGGGTTAGCCCTAAACCTCTATGAATACTGCATTAATAGCTATCCCATCTTTTTAAAATTTGTTCCCTAATTTGTTATACATATATGTGTGTGCCATCAAACAGGTGCGGAGAGGATGAGCGCCCTCTAGGAGAACTTCTAATATTGCAGCTCGGGGCAGAACATCCAAATGGCCGCTACAACATTTTCATGTGCAAAAACTTTGGAAACCATCGTAACATGGAGAGGAGAAGACGCCTGGTGGAGAATGGCTTGGTAATTTGTTTGTTGGATCCTAAATGATATTTTTCTCTATTTTTGGATGGAGTTGGAGAGATGATGGAAGCTCATCACTTGTGAATTTGTGCTATATTGCAGAAAACAATACTATTAGGAAACTGCATTGAGGCTCAAAGAAAGGAAGTTCATGAACTAGATGTTACACACTCGAAGAGGAGAAGAACCGTCAATGCAAACACATGGGACAGGGAACCGGAACAAGAAGAGCATTCCCTCTCCGTCTCTCAAAGTTCGTCCCCCTCTCAATCTGATCAAGAGCAAACGACCTTTAAGAATGCAACTACTTCCAGTGCCCCCATCTCTCGATCAGAATTCCAGTTCCCTTTGTTAAATCAACCAAACAAATCTCCAATGCACCCTCAGCAAAGCCTGCCTGATGTGTACTTCCTTGGGGAGCATCGACCTAACCCCAAACCTTTGCCTTTCTTACCTGCCTGTCATTCAGGAAGAAGTGAGACGACAGAATTCCTAACAGCGGAGGGAAGACACGCGAATCAAAATGGCATTCACAACTTGGTAATCAAGGATTTTGATTTGAAAACATACCTAATCATCTTATCTTTATTATATGCCATAAATTAAACCATTCAAGGTTTTTCTTGTTAGATTGGAGCTGAGGTGCAGGGGAAAGTGGACGGAGCTTTTGATTCTGGTTACCTGATGACTGCGACTGTAAATGGGAGAATCTTTAGAGGGGTCTTATTCGCTCCGGTAAGCTTATTTGATTTCCACTTTTTCCCTTTCCACTAGTTACCATAGTTTCATGGCATTGGCATTATGCCACAAAAATTGAAAAGGAAGATCAGAGGATCCAAAAACCTAATAAAGTGCATAGATTCGTGTTCTGTTGCGATGCACAAAGTTGACAACTTAGAAAGCTTACTTTGTGTTTCCACTAAGCTAAATACTATTATTATAGCATAAGTTAAGCACTTTTGTTTCTTCTAAAGCAAAGACAGCTGAAGGAGGTACATTACCTAAACTATACTATGTGAAAATGGCTTATGAACCAAAGATTGTACGTGTTATGCAAGAAAAGGGTTTTACTTCAATTGTGATGTAGCCGTAATTTATAACCTTTCATGTTCTTCTCAATATCAGGTACCAAGGATTATGCACAGAGGAAGTTATACAAGCCAGAACACCTCTAATCATATTCCAATTGTTCAACCTCGTAACCCTGAAAGAAGTAGCCCGATCCTTCAGCCTGTCAAAAGTCCCGGTCTCGGATCCAGCCGCGGCCTTGGACACGAGAAAGTAGACCGCCCTTCCCCTGTATTTCGAGCAGTGCCATCGAAAGATCGAGAGTTGAGAGAAAGAAGTGATCTTCAAGGTGTGGTTCTAACACTAGGAGGACCTGGAAGTGTGCATGGATGAGTTTTTGTACAGATTATAGCAGAGTGTACTAGTTTTAAATGGTGCCTTGTTTTTTACTGGATGAAAGTTGAGAAATTTATGTGAAATTTATGCTAAATAATTTGTTATATATCAGGTTAGAAGTTTCATCAAATGCTGAAATGTCTTACTCTTTGGATAGTCTAGCCAGTACAATTGGGCTTGAGATACATCTTTAGTCCTTTACTAAATGCGTGCTCTAGACTTATCAAACATAAAAAGAGGAAAAAATTAGGAATCAGAAAATGTTGGTTGGAACTTTGAAGAATAATACAATTAAGAAAAGAGAAGATGGTATTTTTTCTGTTATCCACAAGGGAATATACACTTAGTATTATGGTTGCATAAGCAAGAAATTAGGGTAATGTCGTCAATATTTGGTTAATAGTTTTGTTTTCAACTAGTTTTTCAACTCTCAACAACCAAGCAGGTAGTCTGATTATTTTGAAATTTTAGCTACAACTAGTTGTGAGAAGCTACCTATACTAACTTTTAACTTGGGTGTGTTCATTTCAACTTATAAATTATGTATTTAGTTAAGTTCAATAAAACATGTTTTGCAACTTCGGATTACTATTCATTCGGTTCGATTATATTCAGTTCAGCATGTTTCAATTGATATGAACGCATAGTTTATTATCGTTTTCATAGCATCTTTCAACTATATATTTCCTACTAAACCTTTTTTTTTCCCCTCTCTTTTAGTTACGAGTACTTTCATAAATGGTGGAAGAATATACAAGAACATAGTCAAAATTGAAAGGGATGTATATAGTTCATTGTAGCTCCATTAAGAGTGTGTTCATTTCACCTTATTGAATCCAATTTTAGGTCGTCCAGTTTAGTTCATCTCATGCATATGCCTTTCACTTGTTCTCTTATAGATTATTTAATCAATTCAGTTCAGATTGTTTAGTTACATACTTTTGAGGAGAATTGAATACACTTACACCCCATGCATATTTGAAAAAGAAAAGCAAAGAGGTTGGCGCTTGTCCTTGTTGCCGTATGAGTGACGGACCTACAAGCTACAAATACAAGGACATACTCTACTAATAGGAGTAGTATATAGAGTAGAAAAGAGAGACAAAAAAAACAAGTCTGAAAAAGCACCCGCGCATCACGCGGGTTTGTTTCAGAATTCAGATCAGTCATCACTTCACTTCACTTCACTTCACTTCACTTCACTCACACGAGTATCAGTACCACAGTCACAGTACGACCCCGTCATCCTCTGACATTAGTCTTCCTCAAAGCCTCAACCTCAACCTCAACTCCAACTCGAGTCGCCTGGCTCACGTAACACCTAATTTCCTCTGTAGCGTTCTCTCTTTTTCTTACTTTCTCTCTCTCTCTTTTCTTTCAGTCTCTCCCTAATTTGTCATTTCAGGCAGTCCATCAAACTAAAGTCTCCCAGCCAGTTCCATCACACGTCTCACCTCACGTCTCACGTCTCCTCATCACTACTCAATTTACCACCCAACATAAAATCAAACCTCTGCTCTCTCTCGCGCTCTCTCTCTCTCTCTCACTCATTCACGGTGATCACGTCATCCACGTGTTCCAACCTTCACAGTGGTGGGACCCAAATCTTCAGCTCACTCTCCTACTGTAGCACGTGTGGACTGAATGAAATATAAAGGCTTCAAATCTTCCCCTTTTTTTTTTCTTTTTTTTTTTTTATATATATATATTTTGGTGTGTGTTTTTGTGTTGGTTGGGCTTAATTTTAAGCCCAACCTCAAATCTCATGTTCCAACTGACTGGGCCGATAATAGTATCCCTTAATGGGCTTGAATAAGTACACTCTAAATAAAGGGTTCCCTTCCAAACATTGCCTCATTGTCATTGCGTCAGTGTTCATACCACTCTCCCAGTCCCAGCTCCCTCCCAATTCCATTTCCAGAATCATCTGTCACTCTTTCTCTCTCCTCTCCTTAATCGGCACTGGCTATGCTATGTCCAAGCACGGCCGTGATCAACCTCTGGTACGCCATCAATTTCCTTCACTATTGCTCATCACTTTTCAATTCCTTAATTTCTTCAATTTCTGCTTTCATGCCACTGTCTCATACTTTACTACCACTACTATTTACTCTAATTTGCTCTCACACTTGTGCCTTCGCTTGTCTCTCTCTCTCTCCTATTTTAATCTTGGGTTCCATAATTTTTGGGGTTGTATCTTCTTAGCAATTCGCATTTTACGGCTAGCTTTTACAAAATGAGAACCCTTCTGTTTTTTTTACCATTTAATAAACTAGTATTTCTGGGTAGTTTTGATGATAGATTATTGTTGCTTGACCTCAGAATTTTCAGGGTTTTCTGAATGACTTACAAGATTGGGAACTTTCTCTCAAGGACAAAGATAAGAAGCTCAAACCCCAGGATACTCACAACGCCAAATCGGTATTTCTCGCTACATCATCTCTCGCACCTTCCATTTTATTTTTATTTTCCCTGTTGTTAATATTGCATTTTATTTTGTTTTGGTGGGTTTGAGTGTAATGGGGAAGGTTTTACTGTGAATCATATGGTGAAAGGGAGGGAGATTAATAAACCCTTGATGCAGACAAATTAAGTTCTTGCTGGGTTTATACAAGAATTAAGATCCTTGCTTTATCTGGAATTGATTTTGAGCCATGGGAAATGCCCTTCTGTTGTTTAATTGGTAGCAAGGGATTGCAACTTAACTACGACACCTAGATGGTTTTATTCCGCATTTTCTCGGAAATTATACCTGCTTAGGAAATTCTAATTCAGCCATGTTCACTTGTGAGGTTGACCAATTATGCATCACAAATTAAGAATCAGAACTTCCCACATCAGTTGGCTATCATACTAGGCTTGGTTTTATTTTATTTAGGTCAAGGAACATAAGTAAACAAGGGGGGTAATTTAACAGTTTATATTTGTCTCTCCGTTTATAAGGACCAAATGCTTTGATGGTTCATGAGTAAATCCTGGCTATTAGGTGAGCAGTTTTTGTGTGATACTGCTTCTAACTGCACTATCATCTGTTTATAACCAAATGTTGTCAAGTTAATGCTGTCCGTGTGAAGGCTTGACAACATGTTGGATTTGCTATCTCGTATCGGTGAAGGAGTTTCTGGGCTTTCTCATTTTAACTTCCTTTTCTTTTTATGAATCGTTACTTTCTGCAACTTTGATTGGTAGTGCAGTATAAAATCTGTACATTGTTTCCTTGCATGCATTTTTTTTCTTNTTTTGGCTTCTTGTTTATCTTGAGTCTTGAATGTGTCATGGTGTATTTGACCCTGCTATGGTCTAGTGTTTGGTGTAACCACATTACATTCCTAAAAACCAAAACAAATATATCTGATGTTGCTTCTTTTAATCAAACTTCTAAGAAGCTTGCATTGGCGACCCAGGAAAGGCAGCCTGATGGGAGACCTACTGCTCAGAATTCGAGCAATAGTAGGAGCCAGTATCAACCTCCAATTAGCTATGATCCACTTAGCAGCATGCCTAGTAATTTCATGACTGCAGAGAGCACTGTGGATGCCACTTCGGAGAAAGATCTGGTACGTGTACTTTCCATGCCTGCCCCGCTCCCCTCAAGTGAATATCTGCTTGTTTACCTCTCTATTGTACCAATACATGGCTCATTGAACAGCTAAAGGTGCGGCTTATGTACTTTAACAGGGTAATGAATACTTTAAGCAAAAGAAGTTTAATGAAGCTATCGACTGCTACTCTAGAAGCATTGCTTTATCGCCAACAGCTGTGGCTTATGCCAATAGAGCAATGGCCTATCTCAAAATCAAAAGGCAAGTTGCACTTCATCCTGAAATTTGTACCCATGCTTTTGTACGAAGTTATAGCAACTGGAAAACTTCATACTATTTATTTTGTGCCTAAATATGTGGTGATATGTAGATATGTTAGTTGCTCAAAAAGATTGGGTTTGCAACATGTAAGTCCTTGATCCAACACCAATTGTCTCTGTGTCCTTCAGATTCCGAGAGGCTGAGGATGACTGTACCGAGGCCTTAAACCTAGATGATCGCTACATTAAAGCATATTCACGCCGAGCAACAGCCAGAAAAGAGCTCAGGAAACTTAGAGACTCCTTGGAGGGTATGTTAAATTCACGAGGCCTTGGAATTCTCTTGGTTATTAGCTAACTAACTATTAAGACTGCTTGCAGACGTTGAGTTTGCTTTGAGGGTAGAGCCACAAAATGAAGAACTCAAGAAACAACGTGCTGAAGTGAAGTCTTTGCTTGAGAAGGTGGAAATTCTGCTATGTACAGTATTCTTGTCACATTGTCACTTGTTCATGCTCTGTACTTCCTTCCAAAGGAAATCTTACATATTTAGTTATTTTACTTTTGAACTTCATTTTTCCTTGGTACATATCCAACTAGCACTGCTTAGCTGAAATTGGGCTGACAGATGACCTAGTTGAATTCTTTTAGTGTTGACAGTAAATGAAGAATTTGCTTTCTGTTTATAGTCCTCTACTGTGGGGTGGAAGTCACACGTGAGGTTGGATTTGCCTCTAGTTGGTTTGGATTTATGACATATGTGCATGAAACAGTAATTGATCATAATCAATATGCGAGTGGAGTCCAGATAATATTAATGGAGACTGTTATAACATGGCATCAGGTTAAATGAACATACTGTCATATCATGGTAGAAATTGGACATTCAAGCTTTGGAAATGGAGTAAATGCTTGCTTTTATGAATGTTTGATGCAAGTTCATCTGAAAAGAAATCTCACATAGCTCATGTTTTCTATATTAAACCTATAGATGGTTTGTACATACTTTGTAAGGGTTAGTGCTGAAAATGTGACCAGCCAAGACCAAAATATGCTGTAGTTAGAGCAGTTCGAAATTATTTATGCATGATGGTTTTGAAATTTGACTCCAAGAGTGAGGATGCAATATGTCTACCACCGTGTTTTTTATTGACTACAGAAGAGGTCAGATAACTACAGATATCCCCCACTTTTAGGACTGTATTAGCACTCACTTCCAAGTAGAATACTCATTGCTCACTCATCTCCCTGTCTATCCTTCTCTTTGTTAACGTTGTGTGGTATTCATGAAAGTTAAGTGCTTTTTCACATGAAACAAAGGAGGTAATATCTACTTCTTGCATTAAGCATAATTACTAGCTCTGCATCAGAAGGGTAGGTCTATCTCTAGCTGATCCAAAGGTCGTTATGCCTGGGAGGTTATGCTTATCTTATTCTGGAAACTTGTTCCTTTCCTGGTGATCTTTTATTTATTATCATGGAGATTAATCTCTTTATGATCAATTTCGTAGGCCGTTCTTGCGAAAGCAGCTGGAACTGCTAGAAGCCCTGGACAAGGTGTAAAAGAAGTTGAGAGCAAGGTTGATGTAAAGAGGCATGAAAAGGGTGTCCAGTATGTACCTGATAAGAGTAAGACAGCAAGAGTGGATGTACTTCCAGATAAAACAGAGGTCTTGAATTTTGCACCTTAAGTTAATTATTAGTTTGATCCTCATTTTGGTTTTAATACAAAAATTTCTCTTATAACAGAAAAAAGGTTAATTATTAGTTTGTCTTGTGCAGCTGTTTCTCATAATTATTATGCAGTTTGCTGTTCTAAAATAAAGCTAATTCATCTAGCATATTGTCTAAATAGTTCAATATGCGTCCTTTTGTTTTATGTCTGATATATAGGATAGGAGTAGTTTAAATCCGGGCCTTTTCTTCCATCACTATCATTTTCTGATATCACAAAGTTTTCTTTGGCTGGATAATGAACAGGTATCTAAGAAGAAACCTTCTAACTCTAGTGCTACAGAGAACAAAAGCACAACATCTGAAGGGAAAAACAAGCAGCAAGTAAATGGCTCGCATGAAGCTGCACCAAACAGTTCTGATTTGGTAAGTTCCCTTTCTCTGACAGATACACACTTGTTCCATTCTTTTGTAGGTTGAGACTATCTAGGGCATTTGTTATTCATGTGTGGATCATGTTGTTCTCAGTGTTCTCATACGGATATTTTTTGAAGATGTCTTGTCAAAGATTGTTCAATATTCTTGCTAATACCTTTCTGTACACTACTGATTGGCAGAAAAATAATAAAACAAGCAAAAACGAGCTGGGGATATCTGTACAAGAGCTTGCTTCTCGGGCCGCATCTCGAGCTATGGCAGAAGCTGTTAAAAACATCAGTACACCGAATTCGGCTTATCAGTTTGAAGCTTATTGGAGAGGGTTTTCTGGTGATCGTTCTTTACAGGCCCGCTTGTTGAAGGTTTGCTGTTTCTTAGTCTTGTTCTAAAGCTTCATATATGTTGACTGAGTAAATACAGAAATAAAGTGAATTCTTTTTGTGTATAGATGAACATATCATGAGTAACTTAGGTGCTACTGTTCATGTTAACTGAGTAAGCTCCACTAGTTTTTGTTGGTTAGCATAAGGTTGTTTACATTTTCATTAATCTATCTAGAGATCACTAGCACAGCAAATCCACCCCAGTTCTTGTTATATTGTTGTGAACTCCTTCCTTTGTTTTAGTTCAGTTCATGATGTTGCTTGCTGGTGCTTTGATATGGCTAGGTTACTCCTCCAGATGCACTGCCGCAGATTTTTAAGAACGCCTTGATTGCACCTTTGCTGATTGATCTAATCAAGTGTCTTGCGTCTCTTTTCACGTAACTACAGCTCTTAATGCCTTTTTATTTTCTGGCATGAATGTGGAAGTATGGCAATTAATTGGTTATTTCCTTTTTACTTTTTTTTTTTTTTGTTTTTTTTTTTTTTTTTGTGGCAGAGAGGAGACTGATCTAGTTGTCAAGTATCTAGAAAATTTAACCCGGGTTCCAAGATTTGGCATGATCATCATGTGCCTTCCATCAGCAGACAAGACTGGTAAGTGCACATCATACATTAGCTAGCTTGTAAATTTTTCTTTTCATTTTGTTGTATTGCATTGAGATATAGGAGGTTTTTAGCTTGTTTTTATGTATTGCATGTTACATGGTCATTCGAAAGATTCTGGCTACGGGCCATGTACATAATAGGCATGAAACTACACCAAGCACATGCTATATGTGCTGAAGGCAAGCATGTCAAAATTGTTGCATAATATGGATCCATGCATCTGCAATACCAGAAACATGCTTTTGGAACTCGGTAGGTACCAGATTCCTGTACGTTGCATACCAACAATCACAAGAATCGGGTTATTTTTTTGAAATATGTCTGACTAGAGATTGTTTAGTACTATAAAGGACAGAATATTTTTATAGAGTATCTAGGAGGACAAGTGCCAAGGGAAACATTGTCAGAAAACAGAGCTATATAGACTATGCCCATGTTACCCGGACTCTTCATTTCACCCCAAGTACCCGTGTCGGACACTCGATGCTCGGACATGGGTATGGACACTCGACACTTCATTTTAGGCTAAAAACATCCAAACTTTTCAAAATATTGCCGACTCCGACACTTGGACACGTATCCAAGTAGGACACTTCCAACGAGTCCAAGCAACATAGGACTATGCCATACCGGTCAATGTCAGCTAATGAAATGTGTATGATTTGCCTATTTAATCATAAATGAAGTTCAACTNTATATGGCATTTTCACACCAATTTACAAGGTCCCTTTTTAATGTTTGAGTTTGTTATGACCAACTCTATCTTCTTGACAGATCTTCGCAGAACATGGAATGAGGTATTCCTTAGCAAGGCTACTCCTATGGAATATGCTGAATTACTTAATGAACTCTTTCCTAGGTACTGCCCTCGATAATGATCACCATTCCCCTTTTGGGAGATTCTGATTTGTCAGGGTTCTTTGCGCTAAGAGGCACTAACTGTAAATTGGGACTGATACAGTATTCTGAAAACTTCGACAACATATTTTTGTACAGTGTACATTACTAAGCTGAGGTTTACAAGTTTCAGTGTTCCTCTAATTTGGCTTGAAATGAAATCATGTCGGTTTTTGGCTCCCGTGTCTTATTTTTGATGAATTTGTATCAGAAATTGTGGTGATTTAAAATTATTCAGACAAGCATGTGTCTACAGAGAGAGCTGTAGAGGGAAAGGAACTGATTCTGG
The DNA here is from genome assembly GCA_030267885.1 of Mesembryanthemum crystallinum. Taxonomy (NCBI): domain Eukaryota; kingdom Viridiplantae; phylum Streptophyta; class Magnoliopsida; order Caryophyllales; family Aizoaceae; genus Mesembryanthemum; species Mesembryanthemum crystallinum. The sequence goes on along the minus strand of BSSO01003271.1, from coordinate 1,576 downwards.
GTGGATATCTTGATCCCATTAGATGAAACTTCGTTGATGATTAAACGAGTTCTCCATGCCCCCTTCCTGCTCCCTGTGCCACGCTTCAAATCGTTGGTGGTCAATTGCTTCTTGTTGGCAGAAGGTTGTGCTAGCTCTTTATGTTTATTTTTATTTTTAGAGGGTAAGGAGCTAAGGATACCTCCAACAGATTTGGATCGTCACGGTGGATCCGATTGGTTGGTTATTGGGTTTTGTGGAACCCGGCCCCTTATATCCGCCCAGATACGTTGTTGAAGTGCAATGGCATTGTAATGAGGATCAGAAGCCTCAAATCTGGGACAAATTATAGGACAATTGAACCCAACACCAATTGCACTGAGGTTTGTCCTAAGAATGATGGACAACAGTTGCATGAAAGTTGGTCGGAATTCATTTGCATGGACTCGACCCTGTTCTTGATTAGAAGTTGATGAAACGTTAATACCATTTTGAGCCTCCTTGCAGCAGGTTCTGTTACATTAACTGATGATTGGTAGAACAATAGCATACATCCTATATTCAATGTTGGGTTTTTCAACATAGTGCTCTTCTGGTTTCAAAAATTTTACAAAGTACTATTCTTAATTTAAAATTCTACACGGTGTTATGTGGCCACCTCATACAAGAATAACTCTTGTTGTATTTAGTGCGTGAAATGTGGTATTCAATGCCTGTAGTTTCAGTCAATTGTTAGTTTAGTGACTCCATATATCACTACCCGACTGCCATACTTGCATTATATAGTTAAGACATGTATGATAGTCTCTATACTCTTAGTTGTCATTTACCACTTACCACTCAAAAAAGAGTTGAGTACACTTTAAAGATTTGAAGTTTGCATGGACTTTGGCCTAACGATCTAAAGCTTCAATTTATTGGTTTGAGCACCTCGATTTATTTCTTAGACCAAAATACTCTCACAGCCTCACCTAACCTCAAACCGGCATGGATATTAGATATGGATATGAGCACAAAATAAATGAATATGAACATGGATGAAGACGACTCTACTCAACCAAAACCCGATCTATTGCTCATCTTGAATCTTGATGTGGTGCTGGGACCTGCAATAATAAGATAGAAGCGGTTGTTTGTTGAACAAACAAATGTTACTCCATCTGAAATTCCATGTGCAGTGCAAGTGTTGATCAAGTGCGGATACATGCAAAAGTAAGACAGATAGGCTCGGTTCTTGTCTATTTATGCATCATGCTTCATGGTGCAGTGCCAGTACGTGATGTGTTGTGCCAACATTTCAAGTTCCAGATAGTGATCTTTTGTCTTCATGCACAAATTTGAATTCAATATTCATCAATCATATTGCATACAACGTAACTTTCGATGCATTTTTTGCGAGGATTTCAATTTCATCATTCGCAAAATTTAACATAAGGGATATTCATTATTCAACAACAGGATTCTATTCGCCGAATTATCAGATGGGTATTTTTTATGACCGCCCTTCGCCACTTGGGTATTTAAAAAAACTTCGGTGCCAAATGAGTATTTTTAATGGACCAAAAGCGCATATAGGCCCAAAAATTCGCCACCGGTG
>BSSO01003270.1:0-16904 GCA_030267885.1 Mesembryanthemum crystallinum | reverse complement strand
ACATCTGGAGGAATGCAAACCCCGTCAAACACCCGTGCATTTCTCTCCAGCCAAATGCACCATAACACTGCCATAAAAGCATTGCGCCATAACAATCTCTTCTCTTTCCCTCGGCCAAAGCCCCTAAATTGTATCTGCAAAAATGCCGAAACACTGTTTGGACAAACCCAATGCTCACCAAAAACTCCAAACAAGGCACTCCATAGATGACGAGCCACACCACACCAAAAGAAAAGGTGTGCTGAATTCTCACTGCTCTTCCGAAAAAGCAAGCAGATATCGGGCATTAACATCATCCCCGGCCCTCCGTATTTGCCTCAAATCATTTGTGTTGACCCTATCCAACGCCAAAGTCCACACAAACGCTCATACCTTAAGGGGGACCTTGGCCTTCCAAATGTAGTTTGCTAGCGGGAACTTAGGAAGGGGCGTACCTAAGTGTTGAATGAAGGACCTGGTAGAAAACTCACCCGACGAATCGCTAACTCATCTCCTAGAGTCCTCACTACTCGACAGTCGGACCCATCTCTTTTCCAATAATAACTTGTCAAAAGAAACTACCAGGGTTTTGTGCCTTAGAAACTACTTCATATAGATATTCCAAGAGTTGGTTTGTTTCGCCATGAATGAGGATCTAACCAAACAGAAGCATTTATATCCCTTCTGAACCCCTGAAAGGGTCAGCACTCAGCAGCAAGTCATGATTGGGCGGGGGGAAGAAGAAGAAACCAACAAACCTTAGCTCTTAGGTGTCCAGCTGGACTGTTGAACTCAGTAAAAACATGTTGAACTAACATGCGTTCTAACTCTAACTTGTACGGTGCAGTCTGCTTCAACTTGTCACAGAGTGCACCTATTGCAAGAAGGGCACCATCTTTCTGCCGATAGGATTTATGCTCTGTTGGAGCCTCATCATACCTGAAGTGTCAATTATCAGATAGCACAGTGACTTTCAATAGTAAGAGCAGGTGTTTAGATTGCGGGATGGACATTATACATAAATAGACAAAAGACATACCTCTTAAGGATCTCAACAACGAACTGAATGAACTTCTGCAGGTTCTCTTTTCCACGTTTTCTGACCAACTCACTCACAAAGTCCATTGCAGCAGTTCTTGGACTATACAAATCCTCAATAATATCTGATCAATGTAAAGAGATACATAACCAATTAGTACCCCAAACTAGTCAAAGAATAATTTGAAAAATAGGACTTCATGCCAACTGCAACAAACATAAAACTCACCATAGCCTTTCCTGACATACTCATGAGGGTCCTCATCCCAAAGCTTCTGGTCGTTGTCGTTGAAACACATCAGCGGAAAAATTATTTCAAAAAGTAAGACATCAAGGCGTGGTTGCAGCATGTGATACATACTGGACTTTGAGATACTGCCAAAAAGAAATTAAGTGAACCTTAATATCAAAACAAAACAAAAATAAATAAAGCAATGGCTCTACAGCTGATACAGCTAGAACAGCAATCTACATCAACAAAATCCTATGTCAAGATTGAATCAACAAATCACTATACACATGATTATATAGAGTTACAAAAACATTGCAATCAATATCTTTTCCATTTCGACATTATCCCTTGTTCGATGTCTCATACTCACTTCCCATGGCAAGCTGCAATTCATAGTGGAGTGAGTGTTCACTTAGGAAGAGAAAAGATACGGGCATCAAAANGTTGTAGTAAATCAACATGGACAAAGCCATTGACATTGAGTTGTAGCAAACCAACGTGAAAATTTTCTTGTTTGAAAGAAAGCTACACACAAGCCAAACCTCCAATACCAAGTCAAGAACCATCGAAAATCTTCAGGGAATTTATATAAATTGAGCTTGAATATTGCAATTGTCTATGCATAAAGACTCTACAAACCTATTGCTTAGATATTGCAGAATAAGGTTGATAACTCTATCAGGTAGATAACCACCAGCACGGATTACATTCAACAAATTCAAATGGCACTCCAAAATCTTCCCTGCATAATTCTTCTGAAACATCTGAGCAAAAGCTTTGCTCTCAGGGTTCTGGATTTTCATGTCTCCAAATCTGTCGACAAAAGTCCAAAAGCAACAGATATCAGACAAGTTAACTGACCTCAGACTTCAGTAGCAACAAAAATGATATTCCTCTTAAGGAGCAGCCCAATATTTTCGAGTTGACCAAGATAAAATTGTGAATATTGCCTTCACTGACCTTGTGTACAGCCGATTCAAGATGTGGACTGTCCATTTCTTAACCTTCCACCAACCCCATGATTTCCTTAGTTCCAGATCTGCTGGCTGTCCTTCTAATGGAACAGGCCTCTCCAATATGGTCAAAAATAGGACCATCCAAGCATTGAACATATTAGGATCAAGAAGCTGTTTGGGGATTTCCAGCTGTGAAGGCAACACATGCAACCTTGTGAGTTGTCAATGATGATAGCAATGGAATATAATTCATTACAAGTAACACTCATAAACATTGTCTTCACCCGATATTTGAGTTTTATACACGGCTTTTGGATCCAAAACCCGGCAAAAATAACGCAAAAATTAGGAGGTAAAAGCCTTGGGGCACCAGTTGAACGAAAATTACGTAACGGGCAGAAAATTTTTGAGCAAGGGCATATTCTTTTAAGCTGATTTGGTTCATTGGTGCTGATTTGGTTCATTGGTGCTGATTTTGGTTGAATTTTGCTGATCTTTTTTTTTTTTTTTTTTGGGTGATACGAGGAAACCGCAGCCACTAGAGTGTGTACTGGTAAACCTTGAGTGTATGCCATAGCCTGCAAACCAAATTTTCGCTCATCTTTGTTGAGTTTTGGTTAATTTTTGTTGGATTTTGCTAATTTTATTATTGTTTGCTGAACTTTGTTGATTCTTGTTGACATAATGACAATAACGAAAATCAACAAAACTAGCACGAGGAGAAGAGGCCCTCAAAAGCTGAACCCCATTATTTTTCGACTTTTTGTTTGCCTCCTCTATCCCCCAACCCCAACCCCCTTTTCCAAGTGACCAACATAACCTCTCCAATCTCTAGTATCATGATAGAATATGCAAGATGATTTTCAAAAAATATCACTAACTTTATAAAGATTTGGCATTATTTAACTTTGCTTCTTATATACCCACCTTTAGGTTCTCTTTTGTCCTCGACTCCTTGTAAATGAAATTTTATGCCATCCTAATCTTATTCTCAATAGCTCTATGGTTTATATTTCCTCCACTACCAATATGATTATCATACTAAACTTAAAATATGAGATCAGTTGAATGTCTGATATCATATAAGAAAAAAAATTCATAAGTTAAGCACAAGACAACACAAAGGCAGCAGTTAAACATTACTTATTAATTAGCAGTAAATAAAAGACCTCATAAGGTGCTGCTAGCTCTTTTGACCATTGAATTAACTACAGCGGTATAACCAAGAAATCTATGTTAGGTTGAGCATTATCCAACGAACCTGAAGTACAACAAACCTACTAATTACCCAAACCCGAGGTAGACCTATCGGCACACAAACCAAGGACACCTTTATTTCTATTGCTCCAATTTGAAAGATTACAGATATCAAAAAGTGGACCCACTGGCCTGGTAGCTAAAGTCTTTACTACTCCTTTTGAACTAGGTGACACCCCTTTGTGCTGTAAAGAGCCACGAAATATTATTGGCAAGAAAAAGAAAGGACAGACATTCTCTGCTTATTTATCAACATGCCTAAAATGATAAGTGTAAAACTTTTCAAGCATTTTCTTTTATGCTACTATTTCTAGAGTAAGAGACATACATAGATTGATGACCAAAATATTTTACAAATAAGCTTCATCAGTTCTGCCACGTCGAGAGGAGGATTAGGAATCTGAATTAGCTTTGTAAATATATTGAGCAAAGCAGGAAATGTCTCCTCAACAATTAGATATACTGGTTTCCTCTCATCATCAGACTTGAACCTGCACAATGCAACAAGAGTGTCAGAACATGAAATAAACACACTTATCTCAGTATTTACATAAGTCATAGTCTTTCACATTTGTAAATGCTACTTCCCTCGTCTCAAAATAACAGTCCTTTAAGATTAATGGCACATATTAAGGAGACTATCAATTCAATTTGACTCTACACTCCTTGCATTAATTGGAACCTATGTTGCATGGAAACGAACACGGACACGACACGGACATCGGGAAGCGGCAATCCCCAAAAATAGAGGACACAGGGACACAGCTGAGAAAAATAATAATAATAAATTTTTAATATTTAATCATTTTCAGAATTTTCAAATTTCTATTTACAAAATACTTGTTCATTTTAACTCAAATAAAAAAACACAAAAAAAAAAAAAAAAAAAAAACAGAGAAACAAACTCATGGGAGAGAGAGAGTGGGAATGAGAAAAGTGGAATCTGATTAAGCAAGTGAGCAGCGAGCCATGCAGCTAGCGATTGTGAAAGGAGGAGCGGCGAGCAGCGGTCAGAGGTCGACGGCGAACGGCGGTCAGAGGGCGATTGGTGAGAGGAGGGTGGAGGGTGGAGAGAGAGAAGTAGTGGTGGGCTGATGAGATGAGAGAGAATAGAGAAATGTCGTAGGAAGTTTAGGGGTTTTGAAAGTTTATTTCAAGTTTCTTTTATTTTTTAACCCCCAAATTACCAAAACGGTATTTTTAGTGAACACCTATGAACAATTTGGTCTTTTAAATATTAAGTGAGTCAAGTGGGATTAAAAAAACACATTTTTGGCACATTGAGCCCCAAAACCGAAATCTTTTGTAAATTGAATAAAAACTAATTTTTAAATCATATAACCTATTTTCTTATTTTCCATACTATTTTTTTCCATTTTCTTGTTGTTTCTCTTTTCCTTTTCTTTTTTTTCCTTTTACTCCCTCTCTCCTCTCTTTTTTCTCTCTCCTCAGCACCCCCACCACCCATCCTTGTTAAAACACCATTAAAACAATACCTTTAAAACATGAATTCAAAAAAAAAAAAAAAAAGTAACTTTGCTACAAATCAAAACAAACACACAACAACAAATACCAAATTCAACACAAATCACTCACATTCAAACAAAAAAGGAAGGAGGAGGGAGGCATTAGGAAGCAGGGGAGGGCCTGGTGGGCTGGCTAGGGGAAGGGGAGAAGAGAGTGAAAGGAAGGACAGAGGAGAGAAGAAAAGAGGAGAGGAGAAGAGGGGGGAAAAAGGAAAAGAAATAAGAAAAGAAGAAAAAGACAGAAAAAGACAGAAATAAGAAGAAAATAGAGCAGAATTTATGAAAACACCCTAAATGATTTAAATAATTATTTTTTAATATTTTTTGACTAGATTTCGGTTTTTAAGTTTCAATGTGCCAAAAGTGTGCTTTTCTAATTCCATCTTGACTCACTAAAATTTTAAAAGATCAATAAGATCAAGTTGTCCATAGGTGTTCACTTAAAAGACCAATTTGGTAATTCGGGGATTTTTTAACCTAGAAAATGGGGTTTTGAATTTTTATTTTTTTTTAAACCCAGAAAAATGCTAAGAGTGTCCAGTGAGGTGTCCGTGCGGTGTCTTAAGGTGTCCCGTGCAGTGTCCTAAGGTGTCCCCTGGAGTTTCCTAAGGTTTTTGTCTGGCAGTCGATTTGGACACATGTCCTAGGAGTGTCCGGGGTGTCGTGTCGTGTCCTACATGGGATACGCCACCTCAGGGAATTGTCCGTGCTTTCGAGAATTTGGAACTAGGTGCATTGGAAAGAAAAACTAGTACTCCCTCCGTTCTTTAATTAAGATGACACATGCCATTTTTGTGTGTTCCAAAAACAAGACGATACTCCTTATTTTGGCAAATTTTTAACAATGAAGTGACCTTTATACGACATTGATAATCTACTTTATGTTCATATAATTAAAACAAAGGTAAATAAGAAAAGTACCTTTCTTTCATCTCTCCTAAAATACTGTGCCACATAGTAACTGTCATCTTGTTTAAAGAGCGGGGGAGTAATAAACCACAAGGGTACATTAAGCAATTAAGCAATCAATGTTGTGTTGGAATTGAAAAGCGACAAATCTTTTGAGACAAAAAAAAAGTTAGCTAAACCGACGGACATTTTGAGACGAAGGGAATATTATCAAAACTAAGTCATAGGCCTTATTCTTTAGATTTTCACCAATCAGTTTTCGCTCAATAACTTACCTTTTCTTTTACATAATACTATTCATTCAGCTAATTTGGAAAGAACATGCCTTATTACAACTAGATACTAGACACCGGTCATATTACAACTTAGCACTCACAATTCACAACTCACAACTCACAATATCACAACAAACAATTTACAATTCACCCTGTACAAGAGAAAAATATGATGATGAGAATAAAGTGAAAATAATGACAATAGCACTATTCATGGTATGTTAAGTTCTTTTCCTAATAAAAGCAACTGCAATGTGTTCAACCATATGGACTCTCAACATCTTGAATAATTTACACAACTATAACACAAACTGATACTAATAACCATGAAACAAGGGAAGGAGAAGCATGGTTGTGATCACAATCTTGCCTGGTCCGTAATCAGGAAAATTTGAGACACTATTATTTTTATTATTCATATATCCCAAAGCAGTTCAACAAAATGAATGATTAATCTCATGCAGTTTATAAAGTTTCAAAATTTTACATCATTCTACAATCCACATTAAGACTTTTAGACATCTTTGAATTTGCAAAGAAAGCGAAAACATAAACAGAAAAATCATGTTCATTCCAGCCTTCCTGGAACACATAGCGTTCACTGTCATTCTCCCTACTCCTAGCTTTAAATAAACACACCTTCAATTCAGCAAGGAGCCTTCATGGCCCAACCCCAAAATCTAAAGCATTCTATGAGGCAAACGTGTCTTGGGCACAAGTGTAACAACCCAAGTCCCACATCGAGAGATTGTGTGGATTGTGATGATTTTATAAGAGATCAAATCCTCTTACCAACGCAACAAGATCTTCCTTTTTTGGGGTTGAGTGGCCCCTTCTATGGACCCATTGGAGACTTACACTTTAGTGAGATGTGTTCCAAAGATAGTTGAGAATTGAGATGGATTGAAATAATACACTGAGTCGCAAGGGGTAGTTACACAACCCTTCTATATTGCCTCTTAAGCTACGAACAAAGGGAGCTTAGATCATTAACTGCAAATATTTAAGAGCAAAAGAGGATGCATGATTACTAATGCTTTTTTAACACTCGCACATATTAAAATGATAAGAAAAATTACAACTTCTATTATCAAAAAAAAAAAAACACAGAAAATTACAACTTCATAAAAGAAATTCCCACGTTATTCTCAGCTGTTGTGGGGCCTACAACTACTGTGAAGGGCTAGCCGTGCTAATCTTCCTCTGATGGCACTTCAGAAGGTTAGTTTCACAGTTCGTCGCTTCCCAATCATCATGACAGGGAACATTGTCTTCCTCTAAATAGTCACTTGAGCTTTTGTCAATCAGCCAAGAAGCAACATGGGGAGTGTGATTCTTTCATGTCGGGTTCCTATACTTGGAATTTTTTTGGGGGTTGCCAAGTGTCGAACATCCCAGATGGGCACTGGACTTACGAACAGGTTGCAAACGAGTAGGAAAGGGTGTCTAGCCCAATTTAAGTGCAATGCAAGGTTGGTTTTGGAGAACCCCTACGATAAACGACATTATAGAGGGTCCAATGGACATGTTGGGTACGGACGTTCTAGGTGGTTTCCTCAAAGGTTCTTAGGGTTGATGCTACTTAGAAGTTTCTACGGAGTTGTCTAGAAGTGTATTTCTCTTAAATGTAGTGAATTCCACTAGAACCTTAGGGAGCTTTTTCTTCGAGAGCTCTATAAATGAGATCACCTCCCTCATTTTCACATCAACAACATCCACTCAACACAGCACACATCGATAATCAAACTCTTGTAAATTTATATCCTACTACTAAATGGAATCCGTTTGAGTTTATGCACGAGCAGATGGTCCCTACCCAAATAATCATACATGGCCAAATATCTAAAGCCCAAGTTCTACGTTGGATGGGTTTCCATTAAATTGTCTCCCACAATAATCATTAATTGGGATATTCATAGAAGATTGGGAATAAAGCTTCTTCTATATGATAGTTTCATGTAATTTTACTTAGTTAATTATTGTAATTTTTCCAATTATAGGAAATATCGTTAGTTAGTTGTGTTGTAATCTCCCTTAATTAAGATTTTTTAACAATTAGGAAAGTGTACACTTAGAAGAATTGTGAAGCTTGCGCCTCAAGCCAGCCCGCATGTGTGACAGCTTGCACGCCACAGTCCAGACACAGAAAACGGGATTCGTCCTAAATTCAATCTGAAGATTGACATCCAAAACAGTTGAATGAAGTGAACGGATGAAGCAAAGTAGATGAGCAACAGAAAACATAGCAGTAGCTACACACTAAGATAAAGAAACAAAATCAAGCCAAGCTTTTCACTCCTAATTTAAGTACACCATCATGTTACATGTAAAGATACTATCATTTGCTATCTATGAGAGAACAGAAGAAGGAATTTAAAATCTTTCTAAGCTTCACTCTAGCCTCAACTTCTAAAACACTAATTAAAAGTTCATTTATTCTTGTACGTTACTCAGGTAGAACACTATATGTTTTCATGATCTGGACTATGAGTATATGACAAAGTATAAGTCTACTGTCTAGGATTTGCATTAGGCAATTTCCCACAAAAAAAAAAAAAAAAAAAAGAAAGAAAGAAAGAAAGAAAGAAAGAAAAAAAAGAAAAATAATACATGTTTCAGGCCCATAAAGTGTTTTAAGTGTCATTCCCACATCCAAGTAACCTTAAACGAAGGCCCATATATCAGAAAAAGCTCAATTATACAAAGAGAGAAATAAGAAACTATTGTCGCCTGGGAGATATAACAAGAAAAAGAGAATAAAAGAAAGAATTGCAAAACATTGTGACGAAAACTGAGACAATTAGCGAAATTATAGGAACATAACCAATCCAATGATAATCGAGCTTAAGGAGGAAAAGGCATCATGTATTTACTCATATTTTCTAGCCAGAATTCGCAGCACAAACAAAGCACCATAAACCTGTTGATCTTGCAAATTATGCTTCACCCATTGAAGAAGGCCAGGCCACTGCTCAGGATAGTCAGCATGGATAATTGTTTTAAGGCACTCTCCAAGCTGCACCCTGCAAACGACAAGAATAATATATTAAACCATCCTAATAATTCCAAACCAAAACTTTTATTCTTAACACTTACAATAAAAGCAAAAGGTAGTAATCAGTATACAACCCAGCTAGCAGAAAATTCCATTGTGGTAAAAACGAGCAGGATAAGTACCATACCTCAGCAGCGTAGGAACTTGAGCCACAAACACAAGGATGTTCTGCCTCACCATATCTTTGTCACTTTGTGCGATCTTCGATTGCTCCTCTAAGAGGAGAAAACAATAAGAAGAAACATTACTAAAATTACGGGTTTCAAGTGTGAGTGGACAAGTCAAAACTCTGAACAGCTCAAACAAAAGACAAACCAGGATCATGAGGCGACCAATTCTTGGCGATGAAATTCTTGAAGTGAATGCTAGCGACCTGCCTCACCGCCATGTCACAATTCCCATCGACTATTATCTGTAACAGTCTGACGGTATGCTGCGGCGTGAATTGAAACTGCCAGCATCCAACAACCAGTGATCAATTTTACAATACCCAGCTATGACTCTCATTGACTAGCTATTGCCCAGCTAAAACCACACCAAAAACTACCCAAAATTGACAATTGATCTAGCTTATCGACAAAAAGCATCAAAAATAGCTCATAGTCATCTGATTAAGCAAAAGAAACAGCGACAATTTGGACAAACATTCAACTCTTGATCAAAATTTTGCCTCAAACAACGCAAATTGATCAAAAACTGGAAAATTCAAATAAAGCAAATCTAACCTGATTGAGGCTGTCCTCAGCAGCCTTACGCTCATCCGGATTAGGACTAAGAGCAGCACGAAGGATGACTGCCAAACTCGGAAGATCCATAAATTCGTCCACAAATTAAATGCAAAATAATACCAAAAAAAAAAGTAAAATTTGATAAACGATTCAAAATTGGAATCGAATGGAACAGTAATCTGCTGAAGTGACAATTTGATAATTTTGTTTCTTTTTTTTCTTTTTGTTTTAAGGATATTGAAACCTAAACCCTAGAGCTCAACCAACAATGGAAGATAATCTCTAGGGTTTAGAGAGAGACAGAGAGAGAGAGTGGGTGTAGCGGAGGAGAGAGAAACACTGCTTTATTTTTGTGTAAGCAAAAAAAATGCAGTGGAGCACGGAGGTTGCGGAAGAAAGACAGCTTTAGCGAATGTGCTCGTATATAAATGATTAGGGTTTTAGGATTTTGAGCTCCCAAATTTAATCTAATTTAATCTTGGATTTGGATAAATATGAGACGGCAAAATTTTCACTCGTGTCTTAACCAATGTACAGTACTTTTTATAAGAAATCAAGGAAATTCTATTGCGGCCAAAGCAGCAATGTATATTTCCTCCAAAATACTCCGTCCGTGGAAAGCACAAAATTTGAGGTTAGTGTTTTTAGACAAATTTACCTTTATAGTAGATGTATAATTTTTTTATTATATTTGTGGGTTAGTGGAGAGAATAAAATAATAGAAAGAGAGAGAGTATATTTTTTTATTGTATTTGTGAGTTAGTGGAAGGGTGTAATAGGAAAGTGATAGGATTTTATGAGTTTTGAAAGTTAATTTTGGGACAAAAATTATGGTGTTTTTGAAAACTAATTGCGGGACGTAGGGAGTATAGTCTAAACTACTCTTTTTTTTTGTGTGTGTGTGTATAGGTAAGAAAGGAGAGAGCGTTGAAAACCTCATCTCAAGGCAGAATCCCAACGCGCAAATCTAGCCCTACAACAACCTACTCCCCTAGCGTCATCCGTTAAGATTATGTCTAACTCCGGGGATGGTGAGGAAGACCATTCGACAACCGTTGAACATGTATGGGCAAATCCTGCCATCCAATCCGCTACTCGATTGTCTTCACGAAATATATGACAGACCACAACCGGGTTGAAAGGAGTCACAAATCGCCTGGCGTCAATACTAAGATTAGCAATACGCCAAGGAATCACAATCTTGCCTCGTATAGCCTGAATCATTAGAAGATTGTCTCCTTCAATATGTAGGCGGGAGAAGCCACTAGCAACCGCGTGACGGACACCATTGCTCAATGTTGTAGCTTCAGCAACCATAAGAAGGAGTGGCCAAGTGGAGAAGCACCAGCCCCAATAAGACATCCCAGCTCATCGTGGATGACAAAACCAGGTGTAGCGCGCCCATTGACTAAGGAACCATCGAAATTAATCTTGACATAGCCGGCTTCCGGAGGGGACCACCTGACACACTGAAAAAGGAGAGGTTAGAGGAGAGGATGGGGAGGAAGTATCAAATGGGGCTGAAGTACGCAAGCCCCATCCCGCATAGAATTTCCGAGCCACAATAAGGACTTGAACTGGCCGAAAAGCAGGCTCATCTCGGAAAACCAACGCATTCCGCACACGCCAAATGCTCTAAAGCATCAAGCTAACCTTAGCAAGGTCCTCACTAGAAGATGACGAATCTGCACGAAGATCCCCAACCCAATTGAAGATGTGAGAGGATGCGGGAGGGATCTGAAGCCACACCGAGGCACTAGCCTCAGACCAGACATGTGAAACGACGGGGCAGGACCCAAAAAGGTGAGAGATAGTTTCGCTACATGAATCACAGAGAGGCCAAGCACTTGGAACAGCAACCCCTATGAAGATAAAGTGCCTCGGACAGCAAGTGTGTTATGAAAAATTTGCCATAAGAATAGTTTGACTTTAGGTGGAATATCAACCTTCCAAAGCCAGGCAAACCGTTAGCGTCCCTAAGATCCTATTGGGACCCAGCAGCCAACTAAGTGGCCAATTTCACCGAATAGATACCGTCACTAGTGAGTCCCCAACAGACAGAATCCTCAATATCATGGATAGGCAAGGGAACCCCAACAATTAGATCCACAATTTCCTGAGGGACCACCCTGGCCAATTAAGAGTAATCCCATTATTTATCCTCGCTAACAAAATTAGCCACCTTATAGTGAGGATCAACAATATCCGAAAGCTCCAAAGAGAGGAGAGTCATTATCTATTTGTTAGCACACCAAATGTCCGTCCAGAAATAAATCGTCCTACCATTCCCCACTTTCCAACGCAATCCACGCTGAAGTAGGCCAGATGCGTAATAAATTCCTCTAAAACACAGAGGGAGTGGGCTTAGAGCGTGCTTCAAAGCGAGGTATTCTGAAGATACTTGATCGAGATAAGTCGGACCCAAATACTATCCTCATCCGTAAGAAGTCGCCAGAGAAGTTTACCTTGGAAAGCTTGATTAATTGCTATAGCCTTGCGGAGTCCTAAACCTCCTATATGCATCGGCTAGCAGATCCTATCCCAACTAATGAGCGGAAAACTACCCTAATCCTTTGAGCGTTTCTAGAAGAAAAAAAAAAATCTTATTAATAGAATCCAGGGCATGACAGGTGGAGGCCGGTAAATTGAGACACTGCATCGAGTGAGCTGAAATAGATTCTAAATTTGCCTCAATGAGTACCGTACGCCCTGCTTTAGAGAGAGAATTAGCCGCCCACGCACTCATGAGGTTTTGCGCCTTGGTCACGACGTCCACAAAAGATTCTTTAGTGAGAGATCCATCAACTGCTGAACATCCCAAATACTTACCGTTGAGGAATATCAAAAATCGAATCAATCATTTGCTTGGACGGGTTAGAAACCATCTTTGAGCACACTACTGTAGATTTATGATAGTCAACCATCTGGCCCGATTAGGCACAAAATTCATCCAAAATGCCCTTTAGCCGTGAACAAGCATCACGAGACATTGCAAAACAAAAGACTTTTATCTGCAAAGAAGAGACAAGGAACATGCGGGGCCTGAGGACAAATCTTCACCCAAAGCCCTGACTTAGGATCCATCGCTGCCTGCGCCACCTGTCGAGAGAGAACCTCAATGCACAAAATGAATAAATAAGGAGATAGCGAGTCACCTTGCCGGAGCCCACGTGAGGCTTGAAAGGGACGATTAGGCAGATCATTAACAAGCAAAGAGTATGAAACAGTGGTAGCACATTGTTCAATCCAAGAGATCCAACGATCACTAAAGCCCAATTGGCGGAGGCACTGAAATAAAAAAGGCCACTCCACTCTATCATAAGCCTTTTCCATATCAAGTTTAACCGCTATCCATTCTTTCTTGAATTTCGAAATTTTAAAAGCATTCATAATCTCATGGTTAACAAGAATATTGTCATGAATCCAGCGACCCGGAATAAAGGCACGCTGAAATGGACCATCTAAATCATTCAGGTACGGTCGTAAACAGTTTACTAGAATTTTTGAAATAATTTTTGTGATTGTGGAACACAGACTAATTAGGCGATAATGATTAACCATTTTCGGAGAGTCAACTTTAGGAACAAGGGCTACAAGTGTATGATTAATTTCTTTAAGTATCCTCCCATGAAAGAAGAAGGCTTGAATGGCCTGTATAACTTCTTCACCAATAATGTGCCAATATTTCTGAAAGAAACCCCCACCAAAGCCATTCACCCCAAGTGCTTTCACCGGGTTCATTTGAAAAACAACTTGCTTAATTTCCTCTGGAGTAATGGGCTTGATGAGCTCCTCGTTAATCTCCGGCGTAACCAGAGACGGGACATCAGTCAAGTCAATATGAGCGGAAGGCCCTACAGTAAAACATCATTTAAATTCATCTACAAAATGTGCAGAAATAGCTTAGGGTCTTCTAACCAAGCCTTAGAGGGTTCCTGGATCTTAAAAATATATCTTTTTCTCTTTTTGAAATTATGATAGCGTTAAAAGTAGAAAAAATATCGATCACCCTCTGTTAGCCATCGTTTAGCAGAGAAAGAGTTCCAATACTTCTGAGAAAAAGAAAGAAGTTGTTTACGTTGAAAGGGAAGACGGGTTTGTGCTTCAATAAGGTTTGAGTTTGAGGTTGTGAGACTAATTTCTGTCCAGTAGAAGCTAGCTTTGCTAAATTTGACTTGAGCTTTTCAAAAGAGTGTCCAATAGTACCTGTACTCGAAATTTTGAAATCGCGCTTAGTTTCCTTAAGTTTATGGAGAACCTTATAAATAAGAGAGCCATACACATCCTTACCCCAGGCACGTTTAACAATATCCTCAGCGCCTTTATAATTTGCCCAATAAGGCTGAAAATAAAAAGGTGCAGTCTTTGGATGGGAGATCGTAGAAGTATCCAAACATATTGGGGCATGATTCGAGCATGTAAAGGATCCGTGATGAACAACACTGTTAAGAAAAGAAGCAAGCCAGTCTTGCCTTGCCGAAGCACGATCCAGGCGCTCGAAAATAAAGCTATTCTGAAAACGTTTTTTTTCCAAGTGTAAGCATTACCAACAAAGGGAACTGAGTCAAAATCAAAAGCACAACAAAAGGATAAAAGGCGTTCCAAACGTGCAGCCGAACACGGTATACCTCCTTGCTTATCGCTATAAGACACAAGGTCACTAAGGTCGCCAATAGTGCACCAAGGGAGACTATAAGAAGAATTAAGGTCACAAATAGACGACCAAAAAGCCTCTTTGTCCGACTCTTGACCCGGGGCATAAATGTCCGAAATTAGGCATTTGTTGGGAAGATATATGGTCATGCACTTCTAAGGTAATAATTTTGTCGCATTTAGTAACAACGTGACCATTAATGTTATGGTTATTCCATAATATCCAAATTCCTCCCGAACGATTCACAAGATTAACAAAATCAAAGTTATCAAACTGGAGCTTATGAAATATTAGAAGAATTAACCGTATTAGTCATAGTTTCCAAAAGGAAGACAATGTCTGGATGATAAGTTCTAACAAGAAGAAGAATTTTACTAATCGCTTGAGATTTTTTAGCACCACGCACATTCCAACTAAGTATCCACATTAATAAGAGGGGGGAGTAATATGCCAAATGAGTGCCACAAAACCGCATAAACTAATAAATCGGATAGCCAAAAGCCCTTTGCTACAACAAGTCTAAACTACTTGTTATCATGTAAGTACATCATACTTCTTATTTTTAGAAAATGGTAAGAGTTTTCCATTGATCAAAATGGATAGCTGAGTATCACCCTCAAGGATATACCTTGGGAGATGGCTTATGAGCTCATACTAGTCTAGTTATAAGAGTATATAATCCCATATAGCAAGCACCTATCACTCATTTTACAAGCTATGGTTCTCCTCTGCTGTGAACTTGTAGTATCTAACACTAACCATGTACTAAGTTTGCTTGAGAATCTGCTCTTGAGTTCTCACTATATTGGTGAAAATCCTATAATTTCTTTCTGTTGGGAAAAATTACTGTATTTAACACACAACCACAACAATAATAAACGGAGGAATTAAAGTGCAAGAAACTAAATTAGGACACAACCAATTTTACGTGGAAAACCCCTCTCAACAATAGCAGAAAAACCACGGTGCGGATCTCCATGCACTAAATCAAATCCACTAATAATAATCAGGAGTACAACGGGAACAACCAACAATCACAACGACAAATAAAACTATCTCTAGGTTTCGTACAAATTGATAACCCTCAATCAATATAGTACCCCAACCAACCTAAAGATACGAACCCGAATACCTGTTGAAGACAAACCCGAATTACTCTGATTATCTTCACCCGTTAGCCGTTTGCCACAAATTCGCTAGAACCAAGTTTAAGCTCACAGCTCTTCTCTCTCTCTTGGTCTAGAACTTTTCCTTCTTTGTGGCTCTCTCGCTAGTTCTTCACGGCACACACCATTACAAGGGTTAAGATATCCTTTATAATCTTACTGGAAAGTTGTCTTTCCACCGCCTCAAGTCCTCAGCTTCTTTTGGAAGCTAACTCCAAATTAATTGGACAATAGCCAACTAATGGGCCAATGAACCAAAACCAACAGAACCCACTAGCAAACTCAAACATCACCCATTTAATTGGTTTCCAACTTTTCTTTCCTTTTTTTTTTTTTTTCATTTTCTTGTTTTATTTTTATTTAACTAACAAACTAAATAAAAATAAAACCAACTCAAATTAATTAGTTTGGGATTTGGGGAGATATCCCCATATCTCATACATACAAGCTTCCAGACATGCTCTTCTTATCCTCTGCTATAGCTTTTTTCCCTAATCTTAGTTTGGAACCATCTCTGTTCATGAGCCAGACTCAAACCACTTCTAAGTATAACACACCAGCTGAGGATTGTATTCCATATGGCCTGGTAAAACTGCAGGTAAAGAATAGATGCTGCGAGTTCTCACTGTTCTGCTTACATTGGTGGCACCTACTTGCCATATTGAAGCCATTATCCCAAGTGGCAAGATTGTTCTAAATAGCAAGCCAAAGGGTGATTTTGTGTCCTAGGACAATCATGGGCTCTCACACAATCATAGCTCAATGTGCAGTTCTTTTGTGTCCTCTCCATAAATCAAAAGCTTCCTTCACTTTGAATTTACCACTCCTCAATCTTACTCTTAGGTTGACTTATGCCCCTACATTTCTCTATCATTTCATCTATAATGTGTATAAGACTCTTCCAAAAAGAGGAGTCATTTTGCTTAACAAAAACATTCTATATAGTCATATTCTTCAGCCAATACTATGTAACCATTTGGTCTAGTGAGAGCAAGGGTTAGTGTAATACCCGTCTATTTTCTAAATTATAGAAAATAATTTATTTATATTATGGTGGAATAATTATTCGATTTATGATTTTTCAAATATCAAATTTATATTATTTGAATTATTTTTTTCGAATTTATAT
>BSSO01003269.1:0-16911 GCA_030267885.1 Mesembryanthemum crystallinum | reverse complement strand
CTCCAATCACACACTCTCTCTCCAATCACTCTCACTCTTTCTATTATTTTATTCTCTCACAATAATATCTCTCTATTACTTTAATCTCTCACATAAAATTCCTCTTTTATTTTTTTTCCTTCTATTACTATAAGGGTAAATTTGTCTAAAAAAACTCACCTAAAATCTTGTTCCCTCTTAGTTTTTGAAAGTTAATTTCGGGACGGAGGGAGTAGTTGTTAAATCGAAGTGAATTTATTATTTACAATTAGACTGAACAAAATGTTAATTTGTATACATGTAATGACTAGTTGAGTACAAGGTGAAGGTGAAAAGAATAGAGAAATCTTAGTTCCGTAATAGCAGGCTTTAATTTCAAACAATGATACACATACATCCTGTCAGTCCATGACCTCAGCAAATGAAAATAATCCTATAAACCCCAAATAAAGAGCTGATAACCACAGTTATTTAAACTAAGGTACGAAATCTCAAATTGTGCTAAAAGGTTTTGAGAGAAACTTATTGAGGTATAATATCTTGATATATGTAAACATATCTCGTAAATATTCTAACATTTTATAAGGCAGTACGTATCATTCAATAATAATCCATACATTAAAAAATAACGGATCACTCATTCGTTTTTGAGATGGATGAACAGCCATATAAATTTGACAATCATAATCTTCAATTTGATAAATTATGGTTGTTATAATTCATCTAAACACGGTTGACAAGTGACTCAGCAATGATCTGATTTTTTGGTAATGTATCTCACAAGAATTATATTTAATCTTTTGACAATTTTCAAAAGTTTAAGTTATTTATTGGTAGGACCTAGGAATAACCATATAGAGATGGTAACGTAATTGGGCGAGTGCGGAGGATGGTCTCTTCCACACTCATTGCCATCGACATTTACTCACCCTCGCTCCATCCCAACACAGGGGTAGAAGCATCCAAATTCATCCTATTGCAGGTGAATAACCATATTTAAATGACTATTTTCACTAATATTACATGGTATTCATTTTCAGGAAAAAGAAGATGCGCGAGACAAATATAAAGTCAAATCTACGCCCACCCCAACACCAATAACATGCAATACTTTCATAACTTATTCCCATTTTATTACCCGCTTAACCCTCTTTTGTGCCTGCTTGACTTGGGTAAATATAGGACATTAAGTCAGTAACCACCTATACCGGCCCCATTGCCATACGAGGTACTCCCTCCAAGCGTCACCTTCATTGTAGAACGGAGGTAGTAAGTAGTTTCAACAGGAAAATTCCTTGCAATTTCCACCGGAAGAGTGCGAGCCATGACTAATCCGCTGTACTTCCCCTTAAATTTCGTTTCGTGTGATGATGACGTTTTTGGATTTTTATTTCATATTCATATTTCCACCGTATTGTTTCTGGGTTGACTTGAGGTCGTACCTTAATCATCAAGTAAATTCATTCTCGAAGCATCCCTTTTCACCTCTCTCTCACTATATATTCACTGCGAACAAAGCTAAGCACTGCTCAAAATTCAAAACATCGCTTTGATCATTAACAAAAGATTCCAAACAAAAAGCTTGCACACAAAATGGCTGAGGCTAACGGCGAGTGTCATGATCTCAGCTCTCTTCTCGCTTCAGAGGAGAGAGATTTTCTAGTTCGCAACAATGGTGACCAGGTACCCTTCTTCAATTTCACCATGTTTTATTCAGATTAATTTGTTAATTAATTGGGGTCTGTTTTAGTTGATGGATACTAGGGTTTTAATTTGTTACCCATTTCTTGGTTTTTAGTAAATGGTCGATTTCATTTGAGTACTTAGCTTATTTTGCTGATTTTTGTTTGATGGGCCTTAGGGATTGTTTTAGTGTCATCCCATTTTTGTGTCTGAGTTTTCAAATTTCTAGGGTATTTAGCATATTTTACTGATGTTATTTGATGGGTATGAGGTGTTTTATCATATTGATTCTGGGATTGGCTCAAAATCATCGATTTGGTTGTTTATGTACTGATTGTTCGCTGATGTTGTTTGATGGGTATGAGGTGTTTTATCATATTGATTCTGGGATTAGCCGAAATCATCTATTTGGTTGTTTATGGGTACTGAATGAACATCGCTTAGAGCTGTATCTGTTTGAATTTTTCATTGTTTTGACTATCTAAGCATCTTTTGCTGCTGTTATTTGATGGGTATGAGTTAATTTGTCATTGTGATTTTGGGATTAGCTCGAAAATTATCAATTTGGCTGCTTATAGGTTTTGATTCATGACCCTCTGAAATCATATCCCGTTTAGTTAATCAGTTCTTTAACCCCGTTAAATTTGGAAGAGTTTTGGTTGGTTTACTAGAGAATTGTGAAACTGGACCTTTCTTTGGTAGATTAAAGTACAGATGCTTCTCTATATCTGAAGAAATTTTGGTGTCTTGTGCACAAATTTGAGTTCCATAATGGAGTTGCTTTTTTTTATCTTTTTGTTGATGAATTGATTGCAGGTGAAAATCAGTGGTTTGGCTGGGAAAACTGTGGGTTTATACTTCTCTGCCTCATGGTGTCCACCTTGCCGTACTTTCACCCCAACTTTAGTTGAGGTGTACAATGAGCTCTCCCCAAAGGGAAACTTTGAAGTTGTCTTCATTTCATCAGATAGGGATGAAGAAGCCTTCAAGGGTTACTTCTCTAAAATGCCATGGCTTACCATCCCGTTTTCTGATTCCGCCACAAACAAGAGTGTCAAGGAAAAATTCGGTGTGAGCGGAATCCCCCATCTTGTATTCCTTGACGGAGCTGGGAATGTCTCAACTGATGAAGGGGTGGAATTGGTCATGGAGCATGAGGCAGAAGCGTACCCGTTTACATCAGAAAGAATCAAGCAATTGAAAGAGGAGGAAGAAGAGGCAAAGAAAAACCAGAGCTTGAAATCTCTTTTGGTTTCTGGCTCCCGCGATTATGTGATCTCAAGTGATGATAAGAAGGTAAATTATCTTCCCCCTTGGTCCTGTGGCTCATTATATAGATCTGTTTATGAATGCTCTTAATTTTCTACTCCAATTTTTAAATGAGGACCTTTGATTATATCAATCTTCAATGTAATGGAGGCTTCATAATGTCTTTGAGTTGGATCTGAATGATCGCTAAGTAACGATAACTGTCATATGAAGTTTTTGTTTGTAGTACATGAGAGAAATTGAAAGTCTACATGGTATAAATTTATGGATGCCAATATGTGACAAATTTGTCTTTGCTTGTTGTAGACAAGAGTATGTTGTTAGACTTCCACATTGCCTCAAATTACATGAAATAGTAATCCACTCCTTTTCAAGATGACTGATTCACTTGCTGTATCTGGCTTATTTTGATCTTCCACCAGATTCCTGTGTCTGAGCTTGAAGGCAAGATGGTAGGCCTTTACTTCTCTGTTGGCTCTTATAGGCCATGCACCGATTTTACACAAAAACTAGATGGAATTTACAGGACTCTCAAGGCTAAAGGTGAGAATTTTGAGATTGTGTTGATCTATCTGGATGAGGATGATGAAGAAGGATTCAAGGTAGCTTTGTCAAACATGCCATGGCTTGCCTTGCCCTTCAAGGACAAGAAGATCGCAAAGCTTGCCCGTTTGTTTGAGCTTAGATCCATTCCGTGTCTGGTTATAATTGGGCCAGATGGGAAGACTCTGAATCCCGACGTGGCAGAACTCATAGATGAGCATGGTGTTGAAGCCTACCCTTTCACTGAAGAGAAGCTAGCTGAGCTTGCTGAGATTGAGAAAGCCAAACTTGCATCACAAACACTCGAATCCATCCTGGTGTCAGGGGAAAAAGACTTTGTCATTGACAAAAGTGGCTCTAAGGTAATGACCCCCCCCCCCCCCTGGGGTGGAAACACACAACAGAGGATCATGAATTTTAGTTTACCAGACAAATTCTAAGAATTTTTTTGTGTGCAATTCAGTAAGTAATGTTCTTTTGTAATTTGTTCCTCAGGTGCCAGTGTCTCAGCTTGTTGGAAAACACGTCCTTATCTATTTCTCAGCTCATTGGTGTCCTCCATGCCGTGCTTTCACACCAAAGCTTATAGAGATATATAAACAGATCAAGGCAAAGGAGAGTGCGTTTGAGATAATCTTTGCTTCCAGTGATCGTGACCAATCCGCATTCAACGAATACTACTCAGACATGCCTTGGTTAGCTCTCCCATTTGGCGACGAGAGGAAAGCTTTCTTGTCTCGTAAGTTCAAAGTGAAGGGGATCCCATGCCTTGTTACTATCGGGGCTGATGGCAAAACGGTTACAACTGAAACCAGACAACTCGTAGCAGCTTATGGGGCAGATGGGTTTCCCTTCACCGAAGATCACATCAAGAAATTGAAGGAGCAAATTGAGGAAACTGCGAAGGGGTGGCCTGAGAAACTGAAGCATGAGCTCCATGAACATGAGCTAATAAAGGTGCGCAAAGGTAGCTATTTTTGTGATGGGTGTAATGATCCAGGGCACAGCTGGTCTTTCAACTGCGAAGAGTGTGACTTTGATCTCGATCCCAAATGTGCTTTGAAGAGTGAAGAAAAAGCAGAAGAAGAGCCTGAAGATGAGAATGAAAAAGGCGAAGCTAAAGAAGGCGAAGCTAAAGAAGGCTATATTTGCGAGGGTGATGTTTGTCGTAAAATCTAGATATGGAGTATTCATAGCATATTTTTGAGGATTGTTTGCGTTGTCAGAGTTTTCATCCCTTTGGTAAATGTGCTGTATTGTGTGGAACATTGTGGATTTGCAGTCTTTGTGAGTGATTTTTAGATTTCACATCCTGCTATGAACTTATTATTAATACAAGGTACAAATAATTATGGATTTGCAGTCTTTTTTGAGTAATCTCTGTTTGTAGCAACTTTCAAACACTTAATTGGTGGTAAATCATTTTTTGATGTGCATCAAAATAGATGAGAAATTAATATATTGGTCATGCTGTAGGATCCAAATCTCTAATATCCATATTTGGGAGCATGTCATGTCATGTGGAAACTGTCTTTTGATCTGTGAATAAAGTTGAATACTGCATGCAAGAGAGAGGAATTTTGGTCCCAGAAACAAATTCAACACATGGCTATTTCCTATTGTTTAGTTTGGCTCCAATTTTCTACCATGTAACCCGAACTTAACTTTCATATACTATGTCATAACACAAATCATCTGATCAGAATTAGCGACAAAATAATTGGGTTATGTCACTATCTAATTATAACAAGTATACATCATATCCACATGTATCCATAACTAATGAAGTATTGGCTTGTGATTAAAATTGAGGTACTAAATATAATTCAATTGAGGTACTAAATATAATTCGTTCTCTCATCCCTAGATATATGAATACGTAAGTTATGTTTGGTAAACAGCTGTAGGTGTGAGATTTAGCTGTAAGCTGTAGCTGTGAGATTTTAACTTTAACTTTTGGGTGAAAGTTTGCTTTGATAGCTTTCACAAAAAGAGCTTTTAGAACCTTTTGACCCCATCCCAAAAGCTAAATCTACTCCAAACAATAATTTTAAGAGTTTTTAATATTTCAAAAGTTAAAGCTCCTCCCAAAATCTGCCAAAAGTTGCTTGCCAAACACACACGTATTATATTGTTATTTACATTCCTCAGCCAATTCTATGTCTCCATGAACACATGTAGATATAATGTATGTATAGCACTATGCTATAAGATAGAATGATTGAACAACAAACGAATATATAATCTCGCTATTGCACTTCAAATTAACATGTGTTACCACTTACCAACTGATCACAGACACAAAACAAGTTAGATATTGGAAGATTAGGCTAAAACCACTCCATTACAGACTTAATTTGGACATTTACTATTTCAAAATAATTGGAAAAAATAATCACATTTCTATATATATACTCAGTGCTTGTATTTCTAATTGAAATGCAAATATACAAAAATCTCAATATCAAAGATAAAAGTACAGTGTTACAAGTTACAAGTTACAAGTTACAAGTTACAACTAGATCCGGATCTGAGGTAATGATGGAATGAATCAACTAATGGCATTAGGGACTCGTTCAAGGGCTCTATCTTCAAGCAATGCTTCAACAGCTCTCCTACCCGATACCAATGCCCCATCAAATGTAGCACTGGTCTGATAATCCCCACACAAGTACAACCCGGACCCGACTCTCGGACTCTTCATCAAGTCCGTGGGCGGGCTTTGATTCGGTTGGGCATACTTGACCCGATAAGTCCTCAAGTGCTTCCACGACCCAACAACCGACTCTCCGAACCAACCTGAAAGCTCCCGAACCACCCGGACCGTCAAATCATCATCCGAAACGTCCTCAAATAACCCGATTAACGTAACCGACACTAGACCCTTGCCGGGTGGCCCGTATGACGGGACCACATTGGTGGCGAAGAACATGTTGTTCACTATCCCCTTGCCCGACCCGTTTAGGTACAGGATCGGGTCGGGTGACGGGATCCGATCCTGTTCCACGGAGAAATATAAGCAAACCGTGCTCCGACCCGGTTTTTTAACCCGTTTGGAATTACCGCCAATCAACGAACTTCCCGCCAAAAGCTTCTCTGCTTCTGGTTCTTCAACCGCCATAACCACCCCAATCTCACTCCTCAACTCCTCTCCATTTTCTAACCTAACGGTAACCAAATTTTCCCCCTTTTCTTCATTGAATTTAATCGAAAGAACCCTAGAATTCAACCTGATCGATTCATTAGGCAATTTCGAAGCCAATTGGATCGGAATTTCCCCAATTCCATTCTCAGGCAGTGTATTATCACCAAGAGCGAGGCATTTGAAGATGAAATCGAACAGTCTCGAAGTCGTCTCAAGCTCTCGATCGAAGAAAATTCCGCCAAAAAACGGCCGGAAAAACCTATCAATTACCGATTCGGAAAATCCCGAACTCTTCAGCAGCTCAATCACCGGAACTTCACTTGAGCTAAAGATCTCCTCGTCCGATTTCAGTAAAACCCTAACCCTAGTCAAACCAATGAGTAATTTGTCGAAAACGGTCCCAATTGGGTTCGCCAGGGTTCCGATTGCGTCCCAGAAATGGCGGATTGGATCAGCGACAGTGTGGAATTTCCCGCCATAGAAGACCTTAGCACCGGAGTAGAATCGCCGGAGTTTGAGGGAAGGATAGTCTAGAAGCTTCTGAGCTTCGGGGTAGGCAGTGATGAAGATTTGGAAGCCTCGATCTAGGATGAAGCCGTCAATGGAGTCTGTACGGACACGGCCGCCAATGGCGTCGGAAGCTTCTAGAAGGAGGAAGGGGATGCCGGAGGAGTGGAGCTTTGTGGCGGCGGCGAGGCCAGCGAGTCCGC
This sequence comes from Mesembryanthemum crystallinum, assembly GCA_030267885.1. NCBI lineage: Eukaryota > Viridiplantae > Streptophyta > Magnoliopsida > Caryophyllales > Aizoaceae > Mesembryanthemum > Mesembryanthemum crystallinum. The sequence goes on along the minus strand of BSSO01003269.1, from coordinate 9,582 downwards.
CACCGATGACGATGGCGGATTTGGGGTTGTTGAGGGAGGTGGTTGTGATGGTGGTGGGTGGTTGTGGGGTGGTGGAAGATGTGGCGAAGAGAGAGAAAGGANGAGGGGGAGGAGAGAGAGTGAGGTGGTGAAGGTGGAGAAGATCATTGGATGGGATGATGGGAAATGGATATTGGTGGATTAAAGGATAAGGGCATTTTCTGTTTTTTTTTTTAAAAAAAATTTTGGATTTGTTTTTGTTTTAAGTTTGGGGCCAAGTTGATGAGAGTGGAGCTTGAGCTCATCTATCTATTTTGGAATTAAAGTGGGGTTGGGGAGAGATTAGAAAAACAGTATTTACAAAAAAAGAAAACAATAATAATAAAAAAATAAAAAATGGACACACCATAAATTCTTGGTATCTCTAATATCATTCGGATTTTCTATGATAAAGGGTGGGATGGAATCTATTATGACCACAAAAATCAATAAAAGTCATAAAAAAATAAAAGTAAGATGGCTTTGGGATGCAACCTAAAAATGGAAGTGTGATATATATTTGCACAAAAATGCATGGGCACTTTCAAAGTGATGTGTGAGGAGGCCATGATCCAAAATCGAGTTTCTAAGAGTACTCGAACGCTCGTACTGGTCACCCAACTATGATACCCTGGACGCTGAAAATATGGGGGTAAAGAAAGTTAGTCAGTTCAGAATATGGGGGTAAAGAAAGTTAGTCAGTACAGAATATGGGGGTAAAGAAAGTTAGTCAGTTAAACATGGGCTATAAGTAGGCGAAACGAGGTTCAGAAACCTCAAAATGGAAATGTGTATATTTGAACGAAAACATTTGGGCACCCTATAGGGACGTGGGAGGAGTCATGGGCGGAAATTGGGTCCCTCATAACCCTATGAGGCTTCGTAGTAGTCACTCATCCATGAGTCCCCAAACGCCAAAAACCTAGGAGTAAAGGGAGTTAGGCCGCTCGTAACGCCCCCGTGAGCTGCGAAGAGGCCTTGTGGGTCCCCTTAAATCATCACGCACGGCAGTAGAGTAAAACTCAATCGGCGTCCGAGAAGGTCCAAAACTGTGGGTTATAAGTGGGTAAAACGGGATACTGAAACCTCAAAAATGATAATGTGATGTTTCTGCATGAAAACGCACGGGTAACCACATAGGGACGTGGGATGAACTCATGGGCGGAAACTGGGTCCCTAATAGCCCTCGGAGGCCACCTATCCACGTAACCCCGAATGACGGAAAGCGTGTGAGTAAAGGGAGTTAGGCCGCTTAGAAAGCCTCCACGATCTACAAGGGGGACTCTTGGGTCCCCATAAGTCACCACGCATGTCGGTGGAGCAAAACTCAACCGCGCATGAGATGGCCCAAAACTGTGGGTTATAAGTGAGAAAATGGGGTCCCGAAATCTCAAAAACAGAAGTGTGATATATTTGTACAAAAATGCACTAGCACCCCCATAAAGACATAAAAGGAGCACTTGGCTGGAAACCAGGTCCCTAAGAGCTCTTTAATGCCTTGTATTGGTCATCGATCCACAATGCCCCGAACGCCGAAAATGTGTGGTTAAAGGGAGTTAGGCCTCTCGGAACCCCCTACAAGCCGTGATGGGGCCTCATGGATCCTCCTCATTCACCATGCGCATTGGTGGAGCGAAACTCAATTGACGCCTAGGATTCTCCAAAACCGTGGGTTATAAGTGGGCAAAATAGGGTCCCACAAGCTCAAAAGAGGAAATGTGATATTTTTGCACGAGAACGCATGGGTACGCCTATAAGGATGTGGGAGGAGCCCATGTATAGAAATTTGGTCCATAAAAATCCTTGGAGGCCTCATACTAGTCACTTACCTACGAGGCCTGAAGGTTGAAAACGCGGGAGGAAAGGGAGTTACGCTGCTCAGAACGCTGCCGCGATCTGCAAGGAGGACTCATGGGTGCTCCTAAGTTACCATGCACGCCAATGGATTATAACTCAACTGACGCTCGGAACGGACCAAAGTCATGAGCTAAATAGGCAAAACGGGGTCCCGAAGCCTCAACAAAGGAAGTGCATTATGTTTGCATGAAAACGGATGGGCACCCCATAAGGACGTTGGAGGAGCTCATGGTTGAAACTCAGGTCCCTAAAAACACTCACAGGCCCTATAATAGTCACCCATCCATGAGGCTTAGAATGCTGAAAACGTGGGTGTAAAGGTAGTTAGGTCGCTCAAAACGCCCCCTCCCCCCCCCGAGCCACAAGGGGGTATTTTGGGTCTACCTAAGTCATCACGTACCCCGATGGGCCCAATCTCAACCGGTATGGAAGGATACAAAACCGTGGGTTATAAGTGGGCAAAATAGGGTCTCAAAACCTGAAAACTCGAATTGTGTTATTTTCCATGATATCGCACGGGGAACCCCATAGGGAGGTGGGAGGAGTTTGGGGCCAATATTCGAGTGCCTCAGAACCCTCGCAGGTCCTACCCATATGCGGAGCCCTGAACGCCAAAGTTGTGGATGGAAGGGACCTGCTCGGAGCAATGATGGTGCGACACTAATTTTTCTATATATGCTAAGGGAAGCCCCCTGGAATCAAAAGCGATGAGATTCTGAATCACCTTAAAGAAAAACAAGTAAATAAATGTACGGATGCTCAAGGCCGCGCACGAGTATCCGAATGCCTATATATGAGGGTACACGATGCTCGAGTGATCGAACGCATGAGTAACATGATGTGGGGGGCAGTGGGAGTATATGTACACATGGGTGTAAGTGTAACTAATAATTTGCCAGACGTGAAGAGGGTGGCAAATCAGTTAGGCTTTAGCCCAACTGGAACTAGGTTGTGAGGTGGGGAATGGGTTTGGATCTTAGATCACAAGCTCCCGGCCCGATCCGAGATGGGTGTGAATTGTTGGGCCCGTCTTAGCAAAGAAAATGAAAACTAACCTTACTGGACCCTATAGTGACATTCCACATGTCGGAAAAAGTGACTTCCTATTGGATAATGGACCAAATGCTTTCCATGTGGGTGGTTTAGGTGACTTTTTCTCATTGGTTAGCTTTAGCTTGGGAAGCAAATAATTGACGAAACTCTGCATTTGTACCTAGTGGTGGTGTATTCAATTAGTAGAAAAAAAGCTGGGGACAATTTAGGTTAATTCATTTTAAAAAAAAGTTCAATACAATTGTGGGAAAATTGGTGTGCAATTGTTCCTAAAATCGCTCGGAAAATCGAAATCCACCCATATATGTACCTTTTTACTGCATTTTTTATTTTGAAAATGTATATCTATATTAAAAATTCCAAAAACATAGGCAATATTAATTTATGATTACCATTCTACAATTGTTATAGTTCTGCATTTTTTTTTTATGACTCAAAATGAGCCGAACTGAACTGAACCAAACTCGTGCGAAAACGGTATATTTCCATGTCAATAGTCGGTTTAGCATTTAGTAAATTGACAACGTGTTTATTTCCGACATGTGGTAGGAACAAAATACGCAACTCTCCCAGTACCAGTGATGTCTTTGCAAAGCCACCCACTTTAGTCCAAGTCCCCAATAGAAGATTGAATTGTCACTACTCACAAAATTGAATGAACACTAGTTAATTGTCATCCCAAAATTGAGCACCACAGTCGCAGCATATAAAATGCAGGAATCTATTAGATTATGTTAGTCAGTTTTGCTTTCTCAAGTTCGAATTGCAGATCAGGACTCGTTTAGAATCTACCACTCAGGCGAATATACAGCTACCAGATCTATTCAGTGCGTTTCTCTCTCTCTCTCTCTCTCTCTCTCTCTCTCTCTCTCTCTCTCTCTCCCCTATCTGCTTAATTTTTTAGTGTAGTGAAAACAAGCAATTGAGTATATTGGCTGGTTTGTTTCTTTATCTAGTTTTTGTTTCTGATAAAGCAACTGCTATATACAGTAGTTTGATTATCTGGGTGTTCCAAATTGATCATGCTTTGTTTGAAAGATTGAACCTTTATTATGATGATATGCTAAATTTATGTGGGTTATTTAGTTGAATCCTTACAGTTGTTTCTATCTCTAGTTAGCTTTAAGTATTTCCCAAATTTTTGATATTTGCTCAATTTATCTTGGTGCCCATTTAGAGATTGAGTAGTTCTTTTGATGATAATTCAAGTAAATTGTGGGATTTCAGCTTTACAGAATTTAGATTATTTGTTAGTGGCTGTTCAAAATCATCAGCAGAGAATTGATTGAATGTGAAGTACTTATTTCTTTGAATTTCCAGATGAGATTTCTTCATCAAGGCATATAATTTATCAGTTAAATTTCTTGTGAAATCCAGGCAATAATAATGGGGGGAGAAAAGGTGAGCCCCTCAAGCCCACCAAGTGATAGAAATCAGCATCTTCAGCTGATTGATCCTGCATTTTCAAAGTTCTTTATGCAGGCCCCTCAGAAACTTCAAAGTTTTCTCAAGGTTGGTAGTTTCTTCTATTGCATAATTGGTTGAGATAATTCCATCCTTTGTTGCTTTTTTAATCATATATTCACTTGTGTTTTCATGGATTTTGGCAGTCACATTTGAGGAGACCTCAGAAAGTTGAGGAGGGGAAGGATTCACCACAGCGGATTGCGAGAAAAGAGCAGAAGTCATCAATCAATTGGGAGGAGAATCTAGAGAAGCAGATGCAGATTTGGAGAGAAAACCCTGTTTGGGGTGATAAACCCCCTGAAATAGATGTAAGAATTGACCAACAAGAAGTTAATTGTTCAAAAGAAAAATGCTACTAAAAAAAGCCCAGTAAATTCTGATGAATAAATTGTTGCTTTTCTGTGGTGAAACATCCTAATCTAAATGCACTCCTGTGTTGGCAGTGAGGCAAGAAATTCTGAATAAATGAACTTGTAGCATCCGAAATTAAATTGTGTAATTTTCTCTTGAAATTTGCTTCTTCCATTGTCATGGATGATGGATCAAAGTATGTTGACACATATTTATGTTACAATCTAGGAGCCTTTAACTGGGGATGTTGACCTGGTATTGCATTGACATTTGGCTCCTGTTGAACTGCCTAAAGCCTTCAGAGAATTGATAGATTGTCAAGTTGTATGCCTGTTCTTCGCTTTTATAAACGTCAACTGATACCATTCATCTGACCTAGCAAAACTCCAGGAATTTGAAGGGAAATGAGTCTGTTGCATCCTTCAGGGTGTTTCTGAACTATAAATGCTGTCGCTTTACCCAACTTAAAACCTAATATGAATTTGTCAAGTTGCAGATGAGGGTGATCCACCGTCTTTTCCCTTGTGTTTGTGTAGCTGATATGATGTTTCATATGTAGTCATTCTCTATTTCCCTCTTCAGCAGATTTTGAGCTTCAACACGTAACGCTCAAAAACCTAGGTATTTTCTGCAGGTTACTGTACCAAAAGGATCTCTTTGCAACCTGCATGTGAAATTTGACGTTGGATTGCCACCGGATGCTGTGTACAATATTGTCACTGATCCCGATAATAAGAGGGTCTTCAAGAACATCAAGGTGAGTGAATTAACATAATTACCTCCCATTTTGAAGGAAAGTCGCTTGGGTAACCCTTGTTGTTAAGAGTCACCCATTTTTCTAAGAAAAATTATCTCTTATCTTAAGGAAAGTCATCTTGTGTACTATACATTCAGCATATGCAAGAAAGCCTTGCTTCTCTAGAGAAACTAAACATTGACAATTCTTATGCTGTTGAAATTGCGAGTATTTCCTTCTCTAGGAAAACAGCTTAACTTGACGCTTGCCATATCTGTTAAGTTGTTCCACATTGGTGAAATTGATTTCTCTATCCAGGAGGTGATCTCCAGAAAGGTATTGGTTAATGAGGGTTCTAGACAAGTGGTCGAGTTAGAACAAGCAGCTATTTGGAACTTTCTTTGGTGGTCAGGAACAATTTCAGTCCATGTTCTAGTAGATCAAAACAGAGAGGATTACTCGGTAAGAATAAAACTGCAATCACATGTTATAATTTATAGTCTTCGTGGTTATAAATTGTTTCTTCTTCTGACCAAATACTTGGAATCAAATCTTTGTTTCCCTAGATGAAGTTTAAGCAAGTAAAAACAGGATTTATGAAAAGGTTTGAAGGCTGCTGGAGAGTAGAACCTGTATTTGTCGATGAGAAAATCTGTTTGCCCTTCAAACCCAAAACGTTGTCGGAATACCATTCATGTACAGGAAGCAAAGGAAGGATCGGATCAAGAGTAAGCTTGGAGCAACTACTTGAGCCAGCTGTGGTCCCACCCCCTCCCATTTCATGGTATCTTAGGGGAATCACAGCAAAGACCACAGAGTCGCTGATAAACTATCTGGTTGAAGAAGTTGCCCGAGTTAAGGGTGTTTCTGCAGAAACAAGTTTCAGTCAAGATCAAAAGTTAGTTCAAGAGATCTCTACTGAAACAAAATTTGATGAGGTATACAACATTAAAGAAAGATGGGCAATGCGGAGGAGAAACGCTTTGCTGAATCGAAAGAAGTAGCTACAATTTGTTGGAAATTTTCTGTACAATTACTTGTTTGTATGGTAGTCCAGATCCCTCGTGAATATTGATGTCAATATAGATATAATTGATCCATTGTTGGTGGGTTAGAATTTGTTTATTTCGTCGTTCTCAAACTACATTTACTTAAGTTGTACAAAACTGCAACCTACTTTTTCTATATATTACTCCATTACTATTCACTCAAGACCTGTTCCAGTTCACTAAAATGCGATTCAATTGAACATAGCCTTAATCAAAAATTTACAATCTGACATAACCTTCTAATTTTGGATTAAAACCAATCAAAGTGCCTGCTACTTATGCACTATGGCTACTGCAAATTCTGCGAACAGTTGTGTCTCAGGGATTCTACTCAAAATCATTCTGTCATATACCTTCGAGGGTGACAATTCATATAACTTTGTTTATGTACACATACAACACCTATACCATTACATTTGTTTCTTTCCAATGACATGTGACACAGATTACCACGTCGGTTGGTAACCAAAAATGATAAAATGATACATAAAACCTCCCCTTCTCAACCCCTACCTTCAACTTCACTGTGTGCAGCATTGACAAAATAACTGCTATATGTAATACAACATGACCTAGATTCTGCTAAGTAAATTACATGGCAAACGAAAAATTTGCCTTGACTGATCAACTCCAATCCAAGTTTAAGTTGCCTTCACTGTCTCAGTGCCAAAGACACTACAATTAATGCTTCCATTGTCAGTAAATTCCCCAACCAAGGGACCGTCAACTTTCTTTTCTGCCTGGGGGCGAGGAGATCCAACTGGTGATTGTTCAGCTAAATGATGGGCCATTAAGTCTCCAAGGCCGTGCTTCTCATAACTCTTGAATGCACCCAAAGCTCCCAAAAACCCTTCATGCCTCAGAAACATTGCCTTTGCATCACCTTTTGACCTATAAGCGAGAAACAAGAACTTTAAGGCACTGAAACTACAGAACTTCAGCATTTGAAATAAGCCATCAACTCACCCTTCTATTCTGCACAATCATGACAGTAATTTAAGAAAGTCATTAAATTCTTGGCATTCTTATAGGAAGTAATAATGACAGTTTGCAACGATTGTATTCATTTTCGAACCATATTGGACGGGGACCCCCAAGAAACGTGAGAGGCTAAAGAGGTCGGATTTTGGGTACCACATAGCCTTGAATGGCTCTTTACTAGTCATCTACTCCAGAACTCAAACACCTATAAAAGTTTAATTATTATGAAGTGAGGGTGTTTGAAAGGTCTTCTGAGGTATTGGGGGCTTCTTAACCCGCCCATTGTCCCTCGAAGCATCGATATTAGAAATCTTAACGAGGGCCAGGTAGGAAAAATCAAAAGGCTATAATTGGGAAAACAGGCCATCTGGGGAGTCCAGAGACCAGATGTTCACTTACGCACCTCTAAATGAAGTGAGGGCCTTTGGAAGCTTTTCGGGACTTCATGGGCCATCCTTGGTCCCTCGGAGTATCAGTATTGAAAATCTTAACCAAGCAATGATGGTACAAATGCAAAGGCTATATGTGGGTAAGTAGGGCATCTGAAGTTCTTGGGAGCAAGATTTTCAATTTCAAACAATATTGGACAGAGATGCACAGGGGAACATGGGAGGCCCATGGGTAAGGTATTCGGTCCCAATAGCCTTTGGTGACCCTTTACTATTCATCCACTCTAAAACCGACACTTGTACAAGTCAAGTGATTATGATGTGAGGATGTTTAGAAGGGCAAAAGGGAACTTTTTGCGTCGCCATTGGTTGCTCAGAGCATTGTTGTTGAATCATCTACAGGGCCCGGGATGCAAAAATCCATAGGCTATAATTAGGAAATGGGTCGTCGGGAGCTCCATGGATCACGATGTTCATTTCGACCATACTGGACAAGGACCCCCTTGGGGATGTGGGACACTCCCGCAGTCGGGTATTGAGCCTACAGTAGCCTTTGGCTACCCTCTTTTGGTAATCCAGTGTTAAGGCTCAAACACCTTACAAGTTGGGTGATTATGAAGTGAGGCTATTTGGAAGGCCTCCCGAAGGTAAAAGGAGGGCTTCTTGGGTCATCTTTGGTTCCTCGAAAAATCAGGGGCTTGAGATGGGACAAATCCAAAGGCTGTAAACGGGGGAATTATCCATCCAGGTGGTTGGCACCAAGATGTCGATTTTCAAACCATAATCGACTGGGACCCAAGATGTCCATTTATTGGAGGGGGACACCCCTTGAAGGAAGTGAGAGGTTCACTAGTCGGGTATTGGGTGCCCAATAGCGTTGATGCCCCTTTACTGGTCATCCAATCTTAGACCGACACGTATATGAGTTACGTGATTATAAAGCTAGGTTGATAATTGGTTCTAGTGATTTTTAAAAACAATGGAAAGAATAAGATAAATAATTTTTTCATGACAATGGTAGAGTTGAATCTGAAAAGCAAAAATAATAAAATCACAGAATACAATAAGTGAAGAAGACATATATACAGCCCCCATCTTATGCAAGATTCTGGGTTCAGAAAGGTGGGGGTGGAGAGGGAACAAAACAAGGACAAGTTTGGCTGCAGTTAATATGCACAATTAGAAACGTAAATGATAATTCGGATGCTTTCAAAAGCTTCAGCAGCACAGACAAACATCAGCATGAGTAAGAGAAAAGGATTCATGCACAAATACGAGGAAATCAACAGAGAATATACCAAATAAATAAAAAAGAAACCGCATGGGGAGAGAAGCATGCCAGCAATTACCAGAATTGAACCGCAACAGAAATTGTGTCCATGGTATATTCCTGACCTCGGATGAAAAAACCTCCGAAAATTATCCTTTTGAGTCCATATAATAGTGCATTCAAGTAAGCAATCTAGAAGTCAAAAGAAGTGAAGAAAGAAAAGAAAAAAAATTATGAACGTTAGAGATAGAGAGAGGGCATCTCAGGCAAAGCAATTTAGAGAAGTACTTCAATAATATAACTAAATATAATGTAACAAATACAAGATATATGACAACATTTTTTTAGTACTTTTTTTGGTGTCCGCAAGAAGGAACTTCCTCCCTCTTTGGGCGTGGCTAAAGGGTACCT
>BSSO01003268.1:0-16915 GCA_030267885.1 Mesembryanthemum crystallinum | reverse complement strand
CGGGATCGTTTCGTGCAACTATACTGAAAGGTGGGATTATTCTCTGCAAATATGAAAGGTGGGATTATTTTCTGCACCTCGCTGAAAGGTTGGATTATTAGAAACCAATTTTTTGTTTGTCTTGTGCCCTAAATATATAACTACTATGATGCATAGGAACTCTCCATGTTTCCCATTTTACAAACTTGGAAGCTCAGGAACTCTAAGGAAACACAGGGAAACCTTCTTCTTCATCAAACACAACTTTTCCATAATTAACCTCTAAATTAAAATTACCTTTACATTTTCTTAAGGTCTTTAAATATCGCCCAAGTTAATTCTAAAAGCTTATTTTAGCTATATTATTTCTAATGATAGTCAAGAGAATTTAGTTTCTATGCAAAAACATACTATATATTGTTGATCTTTCTCTCCTTTTCAATGTATCCTAGATTTTAAAGAAATGACAGTTTCCGAATATTCCCATTTCTATGTTTCCGCTTACCCGATTCTGCTTCCATGCATAATTTTGCATGACTGTCTTATTAAATTGTCTAGGAACTACTACACAGGTTTCAGATTTGGCTGATCCATCTATCATAAATCTTCCCTTATTTGCTAAACACAATGAGCAGCAAAGGCTTTATGAAGCAGGAAGTGGAGAGTAGGGTTTAAGGGTAAATAATAATGACAGATTATTACTCATATGCAATCAATTTTCCTAAAAGAATAATTTTTGTTACTGACTGATGACTAGTAGTAGTTGTGTCTTTGGAGATTCTAATCTTGCAGATGCCATTCAAAGATAATGATTACAGTTCCAAGGGTGGAGAGAGCGAGGAAGAGAGAGAAAAGAAAAGAGGTTATTATCATGTGGAAATACGTGTAAAGCTACAAATGCCGGCTTACCGAGACTTATGGCATAGATGGAGCCCTTGTGGCTTGTACCTTAAGATTACTACTACTACTACTACTAAATAGAATCAATCAGATATTATTATTACTATATTAAGACAACACATTGCCAACGTCTATTTAAGCACATTTATACACGTGTGCTTTGTTTACAAGTGGTGCGCCTAGAATATATTATTTCATGATAAGCATGACACATTCAGGTTGAAAACAGCTTTGGTGGTTGTTTACTGCTTTTAGTAATTGCTAACTTCTGAGGTTTAAAGTTTTATCACATCATAAATTTCAGGTACAAGTCTCCTTAAGGCAGTTTAACTAATTTTGAGAGAGTCATATTTTGAGAACAAGTTTATGCATGGTACTTTTCAACTTTTCCATGCAGTTTTAAGTTCAATAATATTCAATTCAATCAATTTTGTTATCAATTAAGCATATACTAAACTTTAGTTGGAAAAAACAGTGTCTTAATCTGTATTAGAGTTATTCACTTTTGATATACAATCTAGTTTTATGATATGGGTAATTTTTTAGACGATATTATTTGCAAGTACGGAAAAACGACACATTATATAATATCTTTCAAGTCTTATATGTCAGTATATTATATATTGATTGTTTTACCCAGCTCGACATGTAAGGCATCTCACACATTCAATCCGGTATTCTTTATGTTTTTCAAATTATTTGGAAGCCATTAGATAGTCCATATGTATTAAAGTATGAAACGATTAGACGGGTACATGAGAATTTGCAAAAAAGAAAAATGAACTTCACTCCAACTAAACACCCTGAAAAAATTATTACCCAATTCCACATCTTGCCTTGTCTGTTTTATTTTTTTTGGGTTCTGGGTGAGCAGATCAGCAGAGGCAAGGTGACGCGCGTGCCATCCGGAGCGGCAGAAGTGGTGAGGGGTTTTCCTGTGAATAATGTGGCTTTCAGACTAAAAATTGTGGCTGTTTTTGCCGGGTAGCGTGGGGGCAATGGAATACGACAAGAGAGAGAAAAGGGTGGCGAGGAGATAAAAGCTTTTTATGGATTGGTAACATCGTTTTCCCAATGCATTACTAGTAGTATTTCGTTACGTGAAGGGACCTAAAAAGGAAACAAGGGCAGTGCGGGCAGATGAGAGAGGGGGCTATGGTCATGGACTTGGTTGTCACCAAATACTCTATCTATCAAACAAGTCGATTTAGAGGATTTTTTTGAGTCAAATTCACTTTTAAAATATATTTTCAGAGTTATAAGCAGATTCGGATTAAAAAAATTATATCAGGATCCAAAAGTACGGGTAAGATTTGAATCGGGTCAATTTTTGACAAGCCTAGTCGTGAGTTAGCCCTCAAGGGTTGTGTTGTGTAGTGTAGGTGTCCCTCGAACCCCGGGCTATCGTCCCTTTAGTTTAGTCTATTTGTAATGTATACCGCCCCCACCCCAACTCACCACCACTTGCCAGTTGCCACTACTACTGCGAGTCTGCTACTCTTTCTCTGGTAGTAACATTCTGTGTGCATGTCTTTATCTCAGCAGCTGCAGCTTTTCTCTGTCCCACTCACGCTCCCCTATAAGATTCGTTACCTCTCCTTCCGAATCTCTCTATCAGACCTACACCTACCCTTCCCTTCCCATTCTGAACTGCTCATTAGTCCCATGAATCTATAATCAAAGTGTGTTGCAAATGACATTTAAATCATTTACCCAAAAGAAACAAAAAAATAAAAATAAAAATAAAAATGATTTAGCTTGTCCGACTCCACAACATTTAAACCAAGTTAAGGGTGTTTTCTTTTTGTAGAAGATTAGAGGTGTTGAACCAACAATTATTGGAGTTTGGTGGAATTTAAGGCTATATGTGTTTATTAGGTTTATTGGATTTCAACAAAAACAAGATATAAAGAACACCCCATATTATAAACCAATTGTGTGCTACTTAAACGGGTGTCCAATTGCTATATAAGTCCTAAGTTGAGAAATTTCAATTTCAAATTGATCTCATATAACCTTATCCAAATCAAATGTCTTTAGAGACTAGTACGCCACTCAAAAGGTACATTTTTTCACCGGCATATTTTAAAATGCCCTAGTGTAATTTTTCATCATTATTTTATGTGTTTAAGTTTCCTCTTCACATACATGACATCAACTGATCTGTTGATATCAGTGAATCCAACTGCGGGGGTGCCTGTGCGGTATCGTGCGGAAACATGAAGGTTCAAACTTTTGGGCTCCAAGACCCTGTTTTGCCCATAGCCCACGCTTTTGGGGCTCCCAGGCGCCGGTTTAGTTTCGCCCCGCCGGCTTTTGTGGTGACTCGGGGGAACCCAAGAGGCCCCTTGGTGGCTCGGTTCGCCGTTCCGAGAGACCTAACTCACCTCAGACCCACGGTTTCGCAGTTGGAGCCATTGTTTCGATTGACCACTACGGGGGCTCCGAGGTCTCTTAGGGACCCCGTTTCTTGCCATGGGCTCCTCTCACGACCCTATGGGGCTGCCCGTGCAATATCGTTGAAAAATATGACGCCTCGATTTTTGGGGCTCCGGGACCCAATTTTGCCCACTTATAGCCCACGCTTTTGGGCCCTCCCGGGCGCCGGTCTAGTTTCGCCCCGCAAGCTTGCATGGTCACTCCGGGGGACCCAAGAGGCCCCCTCATGGTTCCGTGCGTTGTTACGAGAGGCCTACGTACCCTTGCGCCCGTGTTTTCTCCGATTGGGGCCTTCTTTCGGGTTACTATTCCGCACACTTCTAGAGCTCTTAGGACCCGGATTCCAGCCACGGGATCCTCCCACGTCCCTATAGAGATGCCCGTGCAATATCGTCGAAAAATATGACACTTCAATTTTCGGGGCTCCGGGAGCCGTTTTCTCCACTTATAGCCCACGCTTTTTGGCCTTCGGGGCCCCGGTCGAGTTTCGCCCCACCGACTTGCGTGGTCACTCTGGGGGACCCAAGAGGCCCCCTCGTGGCTCAGTGTGCCGTTCCGAGAGGCCTAAGTGTTTTTGTGCCCGTGTTTTTTCCGGTTGGGGCCTTATTTCGGGTGACCATTCCGGGCCCTTGCGGAGCTCTTAGAGACCCGAATTCCGACCATGAGACCCTCCCATGCTCCTATAGGGATGCCGTGCAATATCGTCGAAAAATATGACACTTCAATTTTCAGGGCTCCGGGAGTCGTTTTCCCCACTTATAGCCCACGCTTTTTGGCCTCCCGGACCCCGGTCGAGTTTTGCCCCGTCGGCTTGCGTGGTCACTTGGGAGGACCCAAGAGGCCCCTTCGTGGCTCGGTGCGCCGTTCCAAGAGGCCTAAGTGCCCTTGCGCTCGTGTTTTTTCCGATGGGGGCCTTGTTTTGGGTCATCATTTCGGGCCCTTTCGAAGCTCTTAGAGACCCGGATTCCGGCCATGGGATCCTCCCACGCCCCTATAGAGGTGCCCGTGAAATATCATGGAAAAATATGACACTTTAATTTTTGGGGCTCAGATACCCTTGTCGTGGATAGGGACGTCGTGTCGGCCTGGCCATGGTGAGGGTCACTTTAACCTCTGTGACACTGTCGATGGACATGCACGGACACCTTGACACCCCAGCGCCCGGACATCTTGGCATGCTAGCGCCCGGGCATAAGGGCATGCCAACCCGGACATGCCCGGGGACCGGGGCATGTCAGCGCCCGGTAGCGCCCAGGCATGTCAACGCGTAGCGCTGGGCAAGTCACCCGGTAACGCTCGGGCATCAGGGCATGCCAGCGCCCGGACATGCCCGGTCAGTAGGGCATGCCAGCACCCGATAGCGCCCGGACTCTCTTCCTTCTCCTGTTACTCAAAGAAGAAGCAATGACTACATTTATACATCAATATCATTTTGTGTAAACAACTACTTGACACATCCTAAACCTGTGTCATGTTGGTATGGTAGACTCATTTTAGATGTATTCAATTTAGCCGCTCAAGTACATGGAATTTTAACTAACTACCCTTATGTTAAGGCTTACTTCCGTTTGAAATAAAATGAAATTTTTAAGTATTGAAACCAATTGCTTAACTATTACTCGAACTAAATGGCTTCAGCCTGCCTAGCTTGAGTGACTTGAAACTGAATGCAGCATATGAGATGACATGACACATTGACACCAATGCATGAAAGACGATTAGATTGAGCAGAGCAGTATGATTGTTACCAGTTACCACATTCTACTGGAGGGCCTTCTATCCACAGCCATTGTCTCCCAATACGCAGCAGCAGAAGCTTTATTTTTTCTAGGGCTTCACAATTTGTACTGTGGGTGACTGTGAAATCGCAAAAACTGAATAGGGCCCCCCATTGTAAGTCACCATCAATAATTCCATGTCTTGTCATTTTGTGCCATGCTGTCCCAACTTCTGCATGATAGTAGAATTAAATCAACATTCTAAGGGTGCAGCACATAATAATGTATGAGAAATGAAATGATATTCGCACCCAAAAAAGACTACCGATGAAATCTAGAGGAGTACATATACTGTATATCTTTCGCCATAATCTGAAAATCATGGGGTCTTTAGGGATACTCATTTTTAACATCTAAATGATTCTGTTAGTAATATTAGTAGTACTCTGTCTTGGTTAACACTATATGGGTAGATTCAGAGGTTAGACACTAAATTTGACATATGTATTTTGGGTAATAAGGAGTCAAAAGGTTTTGAAAACATAACCTCAATAAAATGTCATCTTATGTTGTCTTTGGCAAGTTTAAAAGCTAGATTAAAGCATCTGAACATGGTCAGTAATCTAGTTTTCGAATAGTAAAGTTGTTTGATAAGCAACAAATAAAGTAGATTACAGTTTGATTTCAAAAACCTATTTGAAGCAGCTTATCAATAATTTGTTCGGCATTTGCCCAAAAGACTGTATTACTAAATTCATATTACATGTCATTTTAAGTCATTTAGCAAATTTTAGATAACTCAAGGTAATAAAGTACTAAGTTATTAGCTAGCAAAACAACACTTGTGCCAAGCAAAGCCAGTAAAAGGATCTGCTAGTTAGTAAGTGAATCAAAAGCCATTTGATGACTTTGTTCCATCCATGAGAGACTATTTAAGAACTTACTTGATAGTCAATAACAGAGCCAAGCATCTGCATCAGTATTTGACAGCTGAAATTGAGCCTTGGCTCGTCAAATTCTCCTGAAACAATCCAAAAACTTTTTTGTGAGAATTAGAAACAAATTGTTTCTTTCTGCTTTTACTTTTTAATCCGTTCAAATGCTTCGAAAGAGACAAAAAATGGTTGATTATAGTATTATTAACATGATAAATAAGACTTAGTGCTATTATTAAACTCCAAATCATAATATCATAACTTAACAGATGAAATTCACAACAATGATGCATGCATATATAGTGAGATAATGGATGGCCTACCTATATGAAAGGACTAGACTGCCATCAATTGAGTACTTGTTCATGTAGTTGTAATTGTGGACCCAATAATTGTAGTAATTGAGTTGTGGGTGGAAGGCACTATCGCCCAGCAAGTGGTCCCTCCCAATCTCTCTCTTCTTCCCTGACAGTCTTGAAGATGCTTCAATCATTCAAAACACGAGCAAACATTCTTCATCAACATTTAATATTAGCACTTAGGTAGGTCACAAAACTCAGCAGATCAAGAAAAACAAAATCACCCTTCTGAAAAAGTTGAGCTCTGCAATATATACATCCATGACTGTGAAGCACAGTTAAACCATGTTTAAGTATGTAGCACAAAACAATCCAATCAAAAAACCACATTTTCCTCATTCACCAGTAATCTATCATCATGACTCAACTTATATGAGCTTAGAGGTCCTATTTTCATAAGCTTAATTGATTTCAGTAACAATCCGATCTAAAGTTTACAGCGAATAGCGTCTTTTACAACAATATATAGAAGCCTTGTCCAGTTTGGTTTGGTTTTAGTTTCAACAAAATATAACAAACATGGATATACTGCTGATCAACATTACTTCTGTCCAATCACCAAAAGCAAAGCAATAACGATTAATTAGCAAGGTTTTAATTCCTGAAGAAGTCATGTCCTAGTTTTGTTGGATTCCTCTAGGTTATCAACTATAATAGTTTCTGGATATCAAGCACAGAACATGCAAAATGTAGGTATTACAGATACTAACACAGAGCAAACAGGCATACTCCAAGCTGCAAGTTTTATGGATAATTCTTATTGCTTAGCTATACAGTTACATTCCAGGGCCCACTTGACCAATATCTAAACATAAAGACAAGGATAGGTCATAGGTCATTCAACATGGGAACTTCAAGTGGAGGATTCAAACTGACAAAAAAAGTAGAATTGGACACAAGATCCTTTCCCCTGCAGGGTACCATAAGGTCATGTCTCTGAGCAAAGTTTAGCATGTGGATTGATCTTAATTGGAGGGAGGAGGGAGGGACAGAAATAAAGGTGGGGCATAAATGAAATAAAGGGGAAATTTCTAGTGATACTATATGGGTACCCCCCAGCAAATTTCTTGGACCAAGATTAGATTTGGTGCATCTCTGGGACTTTGCAAATTATGCAGGCTTTAGTGGTAAATTAATCATAATGTTCTCCCATAAAATATGTTTTCCAGTGATCTACATTGAAGATCCCAACTACAATTAACCCTCAAAACACTCTACTACCAAAGATTAGATTTGGTCCACAACATTTGATCAAGGCTTTTGATGTAAATAAATCATCATCATGAGCCTTACATTTGATAAAGTTGAACTTCAAATTTCATTAATATATGATTCTATTTGCGTTCTTTGAAGATCCCAACTATATTATGGGAAAAAAGAAGATGGAACGTTGATTCCATGTAAACTCCCTAGTATTACATGTGACCTTGGGAACATTCCTAGGCAACAGGTCATTTTAATAAATCTGTGCAAACAGAGGACATGACGAGTCTTTTGAGGATTCGACAATGGGGTGGAGAACAATCAAATTTAAGAATTGAGGCCAATGTTTTAACAAAAACAACATATGGGACCTTCTTTTAAAATCACAAGAAAACCGTAAAATACCTAATTTCCCTATTCTGATTGTTATCATGTAGAAATTTCTGCATACATTATGTCAGCCATTGCGCTCTGTTTAGGAAAATAGTAGAAAGAAAATTTAAACAACCATATTTCTGTATTCCACTTATGAGCATGTAATATTGGAACAAGCAAATAACTGCGTATACAAACATCTAACTTCTCTGTTCCCATCTCAGTCATCTGGTTAAAATTGATGGCTACAATTCTTCATAACATACAAAATAAAAGAACTAGAGTACAATACCTCATGCGGCAGCAGGCAACAACAGAGCACAATCTGGTGACTAATGACAAGTCTTTCACCAATATAAATCCAGGCAAAGTCGTTACCCTGGGGTCTACGAAAAGAAACTAAAATAAGTCATCATATGATTGAATCACCATCTATTTCTTAAATACAATGTAACAACAGTCAATCTATATACAAGACAACAGTAACACTAGCCACATTTCTTTCTTTCAGAGCATCTTCGTCTTTATACAAGTCGTTTATCTTTTAACTCAAAGATTTAATACCTATCAATCTATGAACATCAAATTCTGACTAGGATAGTTCATCTTACCAGAAGATCACTGAACAGGAAATGCCATTACCTAGAGGGAAGACCAATAACTTCCAAAAGAAGGGAAGATTCAAAAGAATAGATATGCTGTGGTTCCTAAATCCTAGCAGTCTCTGATAGCTATATGCATACATCCCTTGACACCGTGAACTGATCCCACCTCCATGCTTGTTCAAATAACTGTGAAAGGAACTGCACTTCAGTTCAAGTTTTCAAAGTCTGACATACAACTAGGTGCAAGCTGACAGGATAGGAAGATTAATGGAGTTCAGACTTAAAGAGAGGAGTAGATTTTAAATCCTCTCACAAGCGAGTAAGGAAACAGTAACAAGTAAAAGGACGCCAAGACGGATTCCATATCATGCTGGCCAAACTCTCCACCAAATGTCTCTTCAGATTTTTCAGATAGATTCTAATTCAACAATGAAGACCTCCAAAAACCTTCAAATCCAACATCCTCATAACTTATATCTACAGAATAAAGATTTGGAAAGTGCCTCTCAAATTTTTCATTCAAAAACTTAGGGTGGGAACAATAGTTCTTCTAAATTCGCAAGAATCAAAAGGCATATAAGTCGTTTTTGGGATAAATTCAAATCACTAAAACAAACATTTAGCCTAGATTATCCATTAATAAAGGATGAACGGGAACATCCTGAAAATTTTCTATTCAGAGGCAGACCTGTGAAAATTGTAACTTGCAGAAAATGGAAATACCATCCTGCTTGGTTATGGGAACAAGCACAAATTGTTTTATCAACTTCAATCACCTACGGCCTCTACAGGTTACAAAAATCAATATATATAAACACCAACTCTATGTAGCAGATAAGTACAACCTATATAACACCACAGGTTAAGTATAAAACCAACAGGCCATAGCTCGAGTTTAATTTCTTAGGGCTCTCGGCCACTTTGAGTAAGCAATGAAATTTCCTACATCCTTCACAAATTACTATCAAAATTTGTTGATCACAAGCATATCTTTTATTTTAACACACTTTTTTTTTTCTTTTCTTTTTTAATATATATCACAGGGAAGACGGGCTCATAGGTCCAACACATCAGTGGAAGGGGAGTGGCCCATGGGCCCAGCTTTTCCGCTCATATCATCTTTGGCGAGTACATTGCATGACTAGGCCTTTTGCATATTTTTGTGCTGGCCGACACACACGCAGACATGTAATGGTAGTAGTTTTAGAAAAAATAGTCAGTGGTTCAGTCAGCCTGCTTTACATCAAAACAGATTGGATGACAAGGATTGGAATATGAAAACACTCCTCCTCTATAGGGAATTTCGGATCAGACACGCGATCAATCAAAATTCAAACAAAACATGAAATAGAAAACAGTCCACTTCTTGTGCAAAAATAAAATAAACTTGAAATACCCTAGATGGAGATATCATCAAATGGCTAAGGGGGAGGACATGACAAACCCACCACTGGAAAAAGAAAGGGAATCAGAATACTTCTCTGCTTCTATCACTTCCAAGGAACAAGACTCTTTGATAAGAAGCTGTCCTTTTGCCTAAGCATAGTAAATGATATGAAATCAGCGAACTCATATACATGCTCTCAAGTCTCACTCAATGCACTACATGTAACAGGCACAAATCTTAAAAGCAAGATTTAACAGCTATGCGTAGGGCTTGCATATGCACATAATTAGACAAGACGACAACCTATTTGATCGATCCCAAGAATCGACCTATTTGAGTAACTTATAGTAACCATTGTCAAGGTTTAGAGACCAAATTTGATTCAAATGGATACTATTATCAGTATTTTCAATTTCATTCCCATGCACAATCCAACAATAAATGTTAAGCTCCATTAATTCGATGAATGACAACGAGATTCCAAATTGAAGAGTACTTCACTTGGCGATTAGGATGTCATTAAGCCCAGTGAATTTCCAACGCAAATCATTCTCACAACCTGTAAAACTAGGTCTATTGGTCCAATAATGAATTATCCGGTCAGGATTTGTCAAATTAATATCATAGCCGGTTAAGTTGCCCTAATCCCCCACTTAGGAGACTACTGCTTTCGAATTTAATCCTTTACAAACAACACTGTGATTTGCTATGAACTAATAAAAGATCGCGAGCTACAAACGCTTAATGAATAAGAAACCGATCATGGAATACTAAATTCTTTTTAGTCCTAATCTAGGGTTTCTTAAATCTTCCGAATCACAAACAATAGAACTAAACAACTATCGATAAAAAACTAGAAGTAACAGATATGGTAAGAATGATCTCATTGAGAACTAGAATTGCGCATTAGAGTAATGAGCTTGCCTGAGATTTGTGAAGACCACCATCGTTGGTAGATTCAAACTGGTTCGCGGTTTTTTTTTTCTTTTTCCTCTCTCGATTGAAGAAAATAAATACATAAAGATTTTGGCAATGCAAGTGGCCAATAACGTACGTTCGAATTACAATTACAAGTGCGAATTGCGAAAGAAAATGACGAAAGGCTGTGGCATCCCACACTGAGGAGGCCCAATAAGCGTTCGCGGGTTGCAAAGACGCCATTATTTGTCCACCTTATTTGGGCCACAATGGCCCATCAACCTTTATAGACGGAACAACCCCATTTTCTCTTGCACTCCGAAGCCCAAACTGTCCTAAAACTGAATATACATGTTAGAACTAGTACAGTACTAAATGTTTAGCTGACCCATCGAGTGAGCAACCTTCAATCACGACTAAAATTTGTACAAATTGGCAAGCTTGTGAATGTATATTGAACCTGTGAATATAATTGTCACAAGGATGTGTAACTAGGCCACCTGACAAAGTATGCGAAGCGCTATGATCTCAAGTGGAGTTATCATTTATGTCACACACAAATTTCCATTTTTGACACGTACAATTTTTATTAATTTAGAGTTCAAGTAGTTTAATTGCAGCACTATGGCACTAGGGTGTTTCATTTTGCAAGTCCTTAATTGGTTTTCAAGTTAACGCGTAATGTGCAATGTTATTAGGATGACCTTAAAATGTTTTATGACGAGGACATGGGTGATTATAGAACGTGTCATAAAGGACTTGTGATAGATTACTGAATAATTCCAAGTTTGGTCGATTTGCCCCAAAATAATCCTAACTGTCATACTCTCTCAAAATATTCCAAATTTTTTTGCTCGTCTACTACCCTCATTGAGTATACAACAACGGGCATCAAAGCTCCGTGAATAGTGTTTGCTAATTGCAAATGGAAGAGAAGGGAGTTAAGATGGGAAGAAAACATATTGTGATTTTTCTATGATACCTTGATAATGTTAACAGAGTTCCCAGACCCTAGTTATCAAGTGTAGTGAAGGTAGAGAGTTAAAACTTGGGTTTATTTTGGGAGAATGAAAGTAGGGGATTATTTTGGCCGCCCAATTTTCCTTTTTAAAAAAGAAAACTATTTACTGGACACAAAAACTTTTATGAGATGGCTTTATATATGAGGCTTGATACTTTAAAGAAGTAAAGGCGGTACTTGGTACTCCACCAAGTATCAAAAGTACCACCGTTTTTCTTCCAAGTACCAGTCTCATGTATGAGACCACCTCATACAAGAATAACTACTTACCGAATAGATTTTGACTTACTAATAAACAAGTTACCTTAGCATAATCCGGTCATGGGTTCAATCTTTCTGAAAAGTTTGTCCTTACTAAAAAAAATTAATTTAAAACTATTTATTTTCCTTAACTATGTCTTATCAAGCCAAACAAGGCGTTAACAGTAAAACAACCCCTATAGAGGTCAATTAGCATAGTTTAGTAATCCGCTACTGTCAAACTCTTGAATAAAGGCGTCAGTGTCGCTAAATTTTACTCCCCAGTAAACAAAACAATCCACCGCCTTTTTACCAATCACGACTCTTGCTTCTAAACTTCAAACCCAAATAACCCCAATTTATCATCAATTTGATCAAAACATTAGCTTTAGGGTTTGCAAAACCCCAAATTCCTTCGATCTTCAACTCATAAAATTTCTGGTGATTTGATTTCAAATTTCGAACACAAGGTCAAATGAATTGCGAAGTTTGCCAACTCAAAGAACTGGTTTGTGTCTTCAATCTCTCCCTCTATCTGATTCTTAATGTTTTTAATATCGATTCTTTAGCAAAGACCAACGTTTGGAATTGATGGTTTTTTTTGGTGAAATTTGATAACTTTTGTCAGGAAGTGGAGCACTTCGAGATAGGGGAAGTCCTGAGATGTATGGTTCTCTCTCTATTCTCTTGTTTGGTGTATGATTTGAATAGCCTGTAACTGGGATGAAAATTAAGTACCCAATTTTGTATTTTTAGGGTTTGAATCGATCATGTTTCAATTATTTATTTGATTATATTAATGTAGTGATGATGATTTGAAGTGCTCTATAGTGCTTATTGATGGCATTTCTAAGAGATACATTGGTTTGGATTTTGGTTTGGTTAGTCTCCTCTTTTGGATCATAAATTGGGGAAAGGGGTCTGCTTTGCGGAATCGACATGTTGAGCTTGATGAAGTGGTTTATAGGAGGTTTCCATGTTCTATTTCTGCAAACGCCTCACAGACCCTCCCTAAATAAAGTGGAGAAGTTTGCTCAGATAGCCTAAAGAGGTCTTCCATAGCTTACCGTATTGGTGGTTATATTGGTGATACTCATCATTTTAAGATAATATTATGCCTGAATTTGAAATTACTAGCCCTTGTTGATCTAACTGATCCATGTTCCCGAGTGGGCAAGAACATTAGAAATTAAAAGCAGCATATTCTCAGATTATCAAATAGGTATGCTTTTGATTGTCACCCCCAACCCCCAACTGCATTCAGCATCATCAGTGAAAGAGTCGGTATGAATATCATTAATCGTGCTAATTCGTTTAGTAACAAGTAGTTGTGGTGTGTAAATAGAACCTAATGCTTCCTTTGGCAATTTGTTTAACCATCATTTGTATTCTTTCTTCTGAAGCACATCTTTCTTCCATGATATTGTGGGAATCGGTTTCTTGATCAAGATTGGTCATTTTTTATGTTGATCACACATCTTTATGCAGGTATAGAATGATGATTTCCATTTCATTGGCTAATTGAGCATTTCACAATGTTTACAGGCATACTACATACAATCATGTTCCACAGAGCTCTGGGTCTTGTGCGGCCAAAAGATGTTGATTTGGAACTCTTTGACATTACATATGTGAGTTTTGAAAAGTGTTGTCTATAACTTAACTATGAATCAATCTGTTTAACTGTAGATGTCATCTTTGTGGTCGCTGCCGCATTCTGTTGTCCTTCTTGTAAGTTTGGCTTTTATATTTAGATGATAGCTACTCTGATTCAGTCCCTTTGGCTGTAGAATGGATTCTATTATCCCAGGCATTGTTGCACTCTCTTTTGAACCGACATGTGCTTAATCTTCTTGATGCGTTACGGAAGTAAACTAGATTCAAGTGTTAGCTTTAGATTTCATCTTATGTACTAAACAGATGGATACAATCATAAATATGTTTTCTGTTATGCAAAGAGCTATGATATAACCCAACTGTTAATGATCATAAGAAACCACTTTTGTAGGTTCAATGTGGAGATGTGGAACTTGAAAAGAAGATAGATGAAAAGATTGATCAGTTCGTTTGTTGGGTGGAGAAGCACCCAAACAAGAAGAGTCAGGTTTGTAGCATGTAGTGCTTTCTCTTACAAGTCTCCCTTGATCAGTCATAATCAATGGGTCACTTTTTATTTTACTCATTCAAAATTGCTCTATGGAGCCCCCATCCTTCCCCCTGACCCTCCCACGGAGAAAAGAAAAATACAGAATAGTTCAGGAAAATCTTATTTGCATGGCCATGGTCTGAGTATGGGAATTAGTAGGGTCAATTGTTACCATTCATGTGCAAAATAATCTAAAGTGACTGAATAGGATAAGACCCTATTGAGAGTGACTTGGGAGGATGAAAGGCTGTAGCAGGGGATTGATGATGTCCAACCTAATTGAGGCGTAAACATTTTATCTAGCTGATTTTTGGCTTTGTAAATGTTGAAATATACGTCACATGTCTTCTTGTTATACTACTTATATTGAAGGTCTGAGTTAATTCTCTTGCTCTGCTTTGCCACAGATATGTCTGTCATTTTATGAAGTTAAGAACAATAAAGCAATATGGTTCTCAAACAAAGTTGAACGTCTGTATTGGGAACAATGGTATATCAATCTGAATGTGGCTCAAAATCATAAAGCAAACTCTAGCAAGTCTCACCATTCCAAAGTTGTAGACTCAGGAGGTACTCTCATATTGTGCTTATACAACTACGCACTCATGTTTCTTATGCAAATGCTCTGTTTTCTAATCTTATATGTATGATTATAGAGAGTGCATCGGAAGAGAGAAGCGCTCGTAGGGCTGCAATTGAAGTGACTCTGCGGGAAATTCTGTTTCAGATAATAAAATTTGTAAATGAGAAAAAGGATCATATTCCTCCAATTCCCAGCCGTGAAGGCATCTCATTTCCTTATGAGATCACTATCCCAAGGTGAGTTCAGTATGTTCCTTCCCTATTAATCTCCGTTTTCTGCTCTTTGTGTATATTTGCTTTCACACATATGAAGTACATTATGTTCAGTATGTATATGAGCTACTGTTGCTGTGTATGTCACCTGTCTGTCTTTTCTCTTTGCTTGGCAAGATTTTCCAAGTCTTCCTTTAATTCATGCATACATTATAGCAACTTAGTAAAAAGTTGCACACTAACACAATGCTCCGTCGTTCAGCTCATCAGACACTACGTTTGGGATGGATATGATCAAGAGGATGCTTCAAACTGGTCATCCTACCATGCTTAGTTGACGGGCATGGGTCAATGGTGGCTCTACTCACTCCTTTGAAAGGAAATTGCTGTAATCGTTTTTACTTGTGTAGATATTCTGCCTTTCCCTTGTTCTCTGTTTACTCCTTATCGCTATATCCCTGTTGTTAATACTGTGTAAATATGACTAAAGCCAATGCAACTGGACTATTATCTCTACCTCACATGCTGAATGATAAGGTTCCCTACCTGTTTGTATTTTATTTGCTGGCAAAGCCAAATCTTTCACAGATTGAGTGTCATCATTTATTTTGGGCGTTCTGGCCTGCCTAACAATGATATGTACCTTTTCTCAACAATGCATGAGCGCTTTTCTGAAAATCTCACATGAGCAAACACAACTAATTTTAGGCACGAAGTAACCATATACTCCCTCCGTCCCACCATTACGTGGACATTGTATGCATTACACTGTCTAACTCAAACACATATTTTTGTACTATTCATTTCCAAAAAATACATATATAGCACCCATTTATCTCCACCATCAATCTATTTACCCATTTTAATAATTATTTTTCTTTATCTTTTTCTCTACATATCAAATTTTACCATTTCTTTAGCTTTAGAGTGAATGGTACAATGTCCACGTAATGGTGGGACGGAGGGAGTAGTAATAGCTGCAATTTCTTACACACAGCAAGCGTGAATAATTTTTTATTTTTTCTCTGAGAAAGTAATCGTAACTTGAGAAGTTAGCTCGATTCAGGTTTTTCATCGTATTGATGACATTAGCTTTCTTGTTAGTGAAGCAGTAATGTTGCTATTGAATATGGAAGATATGGTGTCAATGTGTTCTACTTCTGCATCCAAATTTGATGACATTAGCTTTCCTCTTAGTGAAGCACTAATGTTGCTACTGAAAATGGAATATATGGTGTGAATGTAACCACGCTGTCTCTTAAGGGTGTGTTCTGTTCGCTTGAAAGTACTTGAACTGAACTGAAATGAGCGAGCTAAATTAAATGAATATTGATATGTGGGAGAAAAAATGAATGCCCTAAATTGAACAACCTGAATTAAATTAAACTCACCGACTTAAAATGTGATTGAGTATGGTGAAATGAATCTAGATTACTTTGCAATATTTCTTCAATGTACAAAAATTTTCCCATTGGAGGAGACAAATAATCTCCCCTCTCTTTCTTCCCTCTCCATCCATCTCTCTTTCAGAATACTGCTCGAGATGTTTAATGATGAGATGTCTTGTCAGTTGTCACTATTACTGGAAAGTTGCTATCAAAGGGCACTAATAATTAAATATTGTTACTATTTCTTTCCCCCTATTTAGCATGAATCCTGTCCAAATTATTGCCACTTTCAATGCAATAATGTTTGGTCAATAATGCTACTACTCTAATGACGATTTTGTGGTTTAGAATTTGTCTTTAACCTCCATTTCCTATAAAAGTAGGGTAATTGGATGGGATATTTATAGAACTATACTACTCCCTCCGTCCCTCACTTTCCTTAACATTGCACTATTCACACAAGAATTAAGGAGGGTGTATTTGGACTATTTTGCCCTTAGTTGATAA
>BSSO01003267.1:0-16916 GCA_030267885.1 Mesembryanthemum crystallinum | reverse complement strand
GGGGGGGGGGGGAGGGATTGGGGGAAGAGGGGGGTAAATTTTTCTTTTATGTAAGAAAGTTTTGGCGTGAGAAAGTGAAGCAACCCATGATGGAAAGGATGATAATGGCAGCTTGGTTAGCATGGAATGTGCAGAATAATGTGATTCATGATGTTCATACACCTGATGTGGAGGAATTACTAAGTGTTGCAATGGGGTTATTGGAAACTTATCAAACAGCAACTAACGTCCATGACAGCAAAGATGCCGACTTCGCCGCTAAATACAACCTGGTGTCTTCCGCCTTTGGGGTCCCTAAAAATTATTACTGATGCAGGGCTTTTACGTGGTGGTGGTACAGGGCTTGGAGTGGTGATTCGCAATGAAGAAGGCTTGCTCGTTTGCTCAGCCACAAAGAAAATGACGGAGGTCCGAGAACCAACTATTACAGAGGCTTAAGCTGTGCTTTTTGGTGTCCACATAACTCTTCAATGTCCTTTTAATTCCATTATTGTTGAAAGTGATAATTTGAGTTTGATATCTTGCCTTAGAACGAGAGATCTTCCGATCTCATATTTGGGTAATGTGCTTAGGGAGATTTACAGTTTAATTCGTCTTTTTCAGTTTGTCACTTGGAGTCATGCAAAACAAAGTGGAAACAAGGCGGCGCATCTCATGTCTCACTTGGATCCAGTCTCGTTTTCAACTAGAGTTTGGGTAGATGGTGGTCCTGAAAGTGTAATTGACGTTGTTGCGACGGACTTGTGTAACTCTCGTTCTATTACTTAATAATATTCTACCCATGTTGTTTGCTTTAAAAAGGGGAAGTCTATGCATGCAAGGATGAACATGCAGCTTTTACGACTATTGTATACTACTCCCTCTGTCCCATTATTACGTGGCCATTATATGCATATGTTTGTCCCATTATTAGGTGGCCATTGTACTATTCCATATTCATTAATACTATTAAAATAACTCTACTTTATCGCCACTACCAATTGATTATGATAAAAAATATCCCACTCATTCTCTCTCTTAAAAATTTCACTCTCACATTCTAAATAAAAAATTAAAACACTCAAGTACTCCCCCCACCCACTCCCAGTCTCCTTATTTTTTGTGCAAATAGTAGAATGGCCATGTTATAGTGGGACGGATGGAGTATGAGAGATGGAGGGAGAGGAATACTAGAGTTTTTGGTGGTAACCATAGAACCCCTAAACAAATTGTATATTACATTCAATTTCAGCTTTATACTAGGCATATAACACTGATAGAATTAGCTAACTGTTTGATTTTGCTTGTAAAATCAGTACTTGTATAGCTACTGCATGGTTATACCCAACAAAATGAGAGCTTTCATTGTGATTGGCAAGGGGTGTCACATTGACATTCATTTGAAAGATGAAATACAAGCTACCATTTTCCGAAGAAGACGTATCAAATTCATGTTTATGTGTTGACTATGGCGTTGTTTGTTAATTAGTCGATAACTGGTAGTGGATTGTGATTGTATTATCCATTTTGACTAGCGGATTATATTAGCTAATTTGACCATAAATTGTATTAGCTAATTTGTATAAATGAGTTTGGTAAAATTATCTGATAGTGTGTTTTAGCATTGAATTACAATCCACTAACTAAAGAAGCTAACCCTATTAGCCTTTTGTATAATAGTGGTTTGAGACGAATCCTCTAATTCAATCCACTATTTACCAAACATTAATGTTAGAGGTTTGTGATGGTCAAATCGCTGATGTGATACCAATCCGTTATCTGTTGTTTACCAAACAAGGCCTATACGTTGCATATAGTTGCTGGATATTTTGTTTCAAAACCAGTAATAAACTGACTCTGTGTTTACCTAATGTGTGGATCTTGTCTATTTTGTTATAATTAGTTCGTGCTTGTGTTAATTGTTGTGCATGAGGTGGTGAAATAGAAAAAAGAGTCAAGAATTAAATATGCCTAAAAAGTACTCCCTCCATTCTCAAATGAAAGTGACGCTTGGTTTTCTGCAACTCACATACATGTGAGTTGCGGAAAACCAAGCATGTGAGTTGCGGAAAATCAAGCGTCACTTTCATTTGAGAACGGAGGGAGTATCAATTTTGGATTATGATACTTAAATGATGTGAACGAGTTAGTGTGCTTGTGAGTGGCTTGCAAACATATTGCATCAACTAGATTAATGCTCGTGCAATGCACAGTTGTAATGATAAATAAACTATAAGATGACTTAATTTTGGTGCAAACACAAAGATGACTTGACAAATTGCTCCATACCAAATATGTACTTTTAACTTATTTTTGGTGCAAATCTAAAAATATTACAGCTTATAAAATATGAAGTGTTTGTTCAACATTTTTCTGTATCAAAAGTGCTCTGACACACATTGATCCACATCATCCCTACACCAAGAAATTCACAAAAGTAAGCAAAAAATAGATATGTTGTCCATCCAAGCCTTGCCTCTCAAGGCCATCTACAATCAAATAGGCACTAAGCCTCTTGTGGACAACTCTAATTTGAAGCCATCTTTGCATTATCATCCAAAATTGATTGCATTGTCCTTTGAATTTGGTTTAGCTCCACTAAATGTCCCATGATACTTTATCTTTTTGCAACACTTCATGTTAGTAAAGATTGGAACAACAAATTAAGGTTAAAAGAAATAAATATAGAAATTATAAATAGAGAAATGTATATGACGTATAAAGATCTCAAAGAAATGAAAAAGATGGGAAACCCAAAAAATGTACACATTAAATCTACATCTTATATATAAGTGAGAAATCTACCAAATGAAGAGTTATTTACTCAACAAATCTTGTTAACATATGTCATCTTTTATGTACGCAATGGCGTCTACTTTATCATGAAATCCCATACGACATGACAACATTAATATGCAGATGATGAAATTGAAAGTATGTAATTACTCAACATCCCGCCTCTTCTACCAAAACTTAGTGTCAAGCAAACATGCATACCTAATGGTTGATGCATCACTATTCACTCAAAAACCAAACAACAATTATATTTGTCACCTTGGAGAGAAGCCATAACCAAAACAAGGCATATCCAACTGGTTTTTTAGCATGAAAAGGTATTAACCTAATCTTAGTTTTGACTTGATATGCAAGTGAATTCGGAATGATTACTCATCTGGTTAGAAGTAGTTGTAGATTTGAGAAACTCATCAACAAGAATAAATGTTTCTTAGATGGGAAGTGATTCTTATCATATTTACATGAATATGAAAGCACTTGTCATAAATCTTTTAGCATACATAAAAAATTATTGATTTATCAGAACAAATGTAATTATGAGTGAAGTTCCAACTTCCAAGGCTCAAGTCGTAAGGGGAACAAATTTTTCTGTAGAGGTAGTCTAAATCATTAAGCACACATATCCACACAAAAGCAGTCCTACCAAACAACATCCCAATATAATATTGTCATATTAAGTTACCTACAATCTTACTCAAAAGGTTATGTTAAAATATATCCAGAAATTGTGGCAACAATTAGCCAGCCCTGCAATTATGTGTACCCCTCTTCTCATAATAACAATTATGAAGTTATGAACACCTAAAGTACAATGACCATGTAGTATATTTCCTATAAAATGCACAAAACTACTAATTCATTCTATAGTTCATGCTTATTGGTCGGAATTTTTAACATTAAGTTGCACCACTCTGGCATAGTACTATCAATTCCATTGTTCATAGCTGATTGCTCTCGTTCCAATAAGATTCACGTACAGCCCAATTATCAATTGTAATTTGTTAATTGTATTTTGTAATTTATTTTTCTGTGAGAACCATAATAATTCATCAATGAATGTATAAAGGATTTTAATCTAAAATATTGTATTATTCTATTCATAATTCTGTTAGACTAATAAATAAATCAACAAAAATGAAACTCTTTCGACAATATAATACTCAACATATTACATAAACAATACTCCCTCCGTCCAAGAATTACCTTTACACTTTTTAATCACATGAGTCTTATATTTTATTCAAGTGTAAAGGTAATTCTTGGACGGAGGGAGTATGAAGATATGCTCATGACGATAAATAGCGTATAAGATGTTCCAAGCAAGATTTTAGCTAGTTAAGTACTTATTAAGATGAATTCTACCTCTTAGAACTTGAAAAAGAGGAGTTTATTGGAGCAACTACGTGCTCTTTGTCAATACTACACTATTATTATTGTTACACACTTGTAACAAAAGAAATTACATTTCATCACTGTTCAAATATGATGTCGCAAAATCGATTATATAATAATAAAGTCTAACCCTGTAAATCTTAAAACCTAAACCCTATATATAACCTATACCTATTCCAAGAGAAGATGAGAGAAAAGGGTTCTTGGTGAAGTGGTGGTTGAAAGCCATGGTTGAGGCATGAGACTAAGAGTAATGACCGTCATTGAGAAAAGTGATAAAGTTGTTTGTTTTTTTTATTTTGTGGCATGATTATTAGTAGTATTGCAACTATTCATGCTTATCTTTGTCAATACGTCTATTAAAAGAAATACAAAATCTGTTATACATGTCGTGATACTAGCATTAAAATTTGCCGGAGCCAAAACTATGAGAAAGATTATATTTCCATTCTATAATATTGTTACAGTCTTACACAGGGTGTTTATTCAATTAATTAATTTTCCATATGAAAAAACATGTTTTCTTTCATCCATGTAATGCAATATAGTTCTTGCTTTGTGGGAATAAACTTCGTGATGCTAACTGTCTATATCATGTACTTTGGATCCAATTGCTATACTGTGAAATTTCTGATGGTAATATGATGTTTATGGTGGCTTTCAATTTGTCGCACATTAGAAATGCTGAAATGAAATTATTACACAATGGCCACAGTGAGATTTTTATAAAAACTTTTTTTTTTTTTTTAAGGATGTTGAGATTTAGGCTGTTTTTGTTATCAAAGTTACAAAACTCATATTAGTGGCTTTTTTATGATATCTTGAATTCATACAAGATGTACTGATAGAAAAATATGGATAAATAGTGGAATCTTGGATCAAATTTCGATTTGTATAGAACCACATACATGGGGTGAATCCTGTAAATACATCATTTATATATATCTAAGGTATGATTAATCGATTATGGAGATCATATGTATAAAGGTGGATGTGGAAAAAAATGCAATTTTTAGTTGACTATGAATCCCTAAGATGCAATGCAAACAATGAGTTCCTATTTATAATAAGGTAAGATTGCAAGCATTCCCCATTAAAAAAAAAAAAGAGAGAGAGAAGTTTACAAGCAATAATTTAGGCCCCTAAGCTTTTAACAACAGGCCCAAACAAGGTGACTCAAAAACACAACCCATTAAATGGGCTGACCCGTTATGAGTTATCCAAGTCATGACCCGATTTAAGCGGATCGGGTCCGGACACCCGATGGGGCTCCGCCCATTTGCCCACTCACTGCTACCTAACGTAAAGCAATCGTCAACCCTTTTTCTCTCTCTCTCATCAGACACCAAAATTCTTGCCCTCCCAATTCCTCGCTGTCATAGTGTTGTCAACTGTCAACAACTCCTCTATCCTCACACAATAATACTCCCAAATTCCCCAAACTACCCTCACTCAACCCCTTTCCAGCTCTCCTTCTCTCAGTGGCAATTTAGTCATTTTAACACTCCCCTTTCAGACCCTTCTTTATCCAACTCACTAAATTCCCTCTCTCTCCTACATCTCCGCCCACTTTCTCTCTCCTCTTTCTTTCTCTCTCCTCTCTCACACTTCCCAATGCAGTCAACCAAGAGTCGCCGGCGAATAACTCCGGCGACCGACTCCACCACCACCTCCACCGCCACCACCGGCGGCGCGTGGGACAAGCAAGACCAGCTCCTCCTCTCATCGGCAATCTGCAACGGCGAAGATCTCTCCTCCTTCGTCCGCAAAGCCTTCGCCGCCGGCAAGCCGGAAATCCTCCTCCACAACCTTAAATCCTTCACTCGCTCCAAAGAATCCGAGATCGAAGATGTCTGCAAAGCTCACTACCAAGACTTCATTCTAGCCGTTGACGATCTCCGCTCTCTTCTCTCCGATGTCGACGACCTCAAATCATCACTCTCTCTCTCCAACTCTCATCTTCAAGCTGTCGCTCTCCCTCTCGTTTCGTTTCTCGATAGTTTCATCGAAACGCGAAACGTCAACAATAATCTCTTGATTTGTCTTGCTTCGATCAAGATCTGTGTCCAGATCGTGGAGCTTTGTGCTCGAGCGAACTCGCACTTGATGAATGATGAGTTGTATTTGGCGTTGAGGTGTGTTGATAAGATTGAGAGAGGTTTTTT
Organism: Mesembryanthemum crystallinum; assembly: GCA_030267885.1. Classification (NCBI taxonomy): domain Eukaryota; kingdom Viridiplantae; phylum Streptophyta; class Magnoliopsida; order Caryophyllales; family Aizoaceae; genus Mesembryanthemum; species Mesembryanthemum crystallinum. The sequence continues at coordinate 10,584 of BSSO01003267.1, read as the reverse complement.
GAAAGTGACGCCGTCTTTGACTTTGAGGAATATGCTTGAGAAGCAGATTCCGGCGGTTAGGGTTTATGTTGAGAAGAAGACGAATAAGGAGTTTGGGGATTGGCTTGTTGATATCAGGACGGTTAGTAGGAATTTAGGTCAGTTTGCGATTGGTCAAGCGTCTTCTTCGAGGCAGAGGGAAGAAGAGTTGAGGATGAAGCAGAGACAAGCTGAGGAGCAATCGAGGTTGAGTCTTCGAGATTGTGTTTATGCGTTAGAGGAAGAAGATGAGGGTTTTGATCTTGCGCTCGCTTCGGGGATTGATGGTGGGAGGGATAGTAGAGAGAATGGTGGTGATTTTGGGTTTGATCTTACTCCATTGTATAGAGCTTACCATATTCATCAATCGTTGGGGCTTGCGGACCGGTTTAAACAGTATTATTTTGAGAATAGGAAGCTACAATTGACGTCTGATTTCCAGGTATCTTCCATGACCCCGTTTTTAGAATCGCATCAAACTTTCTTTTCGCAGATTGCTGGGTTTTTCATTGTTGAGGATAGGATTTTGAGGACGGGTGGGGGGTTGATTTCGAAATGGGAGGTTGAGAATTTGTGGGATATGGCAATTAGTAAGATGTGTTCTGTGCTGGAGGATCAGTTTTCGCGGATGCAGACTGCGAATCATTTGTTGTTGATTAAGGATTATGTGAGTTTGCTCGGTGTTTCGTTGAGGAGATTTGGGTACCCTGTTGATGCTATACTTGATGTGTTGAGTAAGCATAGGGAGAAGTATCATGAATTGTTGTTGTCAGATTGTCGTAAACAGATTACGGATGCTCTTTCTGCTGATAAGTGTGAGCAGATGTTGATGAGGAAGGAGTATGAGTATTCGATGAATGTGCTGGCGTTCCAATTGCAAACGTCGGATATTATCCCTGCTTTTCCTTATATTGCTCCGTTCTCTTCGACTGTGCCTGATTGCTGTCGGATAGTGAGGTCATTCATTGAGGATTCTGTGAGTTTCATGTCGCACGGAGGGCAGCTTGATTTTTATGATGTGGTGAAGAAACACTTGGATAGGCTATTGACCGAGGTCCTTGATGAGGCTCTAGTAAAGCTCATCAACACTTCCGTCCATGGCGTCTCCCAGGCTATGCAGGTTGCTGCCAATATGGCTGTGTTTGAGCGAGCCTGTGATTTTTTCTTCAAGCACGCGGCTCAGCTTTCTGGGATTCCCGTGAGAATGGCAGACAGGGGTAAGAGGCAGTTTCCGCTGAAGAAAGCTCGTGATGCAGCAGAGTTCATGCTTTCAGGGATGATTAAGACCAAGATTGACGGTTTTATGTCACTAATTGAGAATGTTAATTGGATGGGTGATGAGCCTCTGCAGGGTGGTAATGAGTATGTGAATGAGGTTATAATATTCCTAGAGACTTTGGTTTCTACAGCTCAGCAGATATTGCCCCCACAAGTTCTCAAGAGGGTATTGCAAGATGTTTTGTCACATATATCTGAAAAGATCTTGAGTGCTTTACTTGGAGATTCAGTTAAGAGGTTCAATGTTAATGCAATCACGGGGCTTGATATTGATATTAGATTATTAGAATCATTCGCAGAGAATCAGGCTTCTGTTTTATCTGATGGTGATGCAAACCAGCTAAAATTGGGGCTAGCTGAGTCGAGGCAGTTGGTTAATTTGCTATTAAGCAATAATCCAGAGAACTTCTTAAACCCTGTTATCAGGGAGAGGAGTTACAACGCTTTGGACTACAGGAAAGTAATGTTAATTTCTGAGAAATTAAGGGACCCTGCAGACAGGAGCTTCTTTGCCACCAGAGGAGCGAAAACAAATCCTAAAAAGAAGTCACTGGATGCATTGATTAAAAGACTCAGGGAAGTTAGCTAAATTCACTCAAAACCTGTAAGTAGTCAATTCCTTGTTTGCAAGGGTGTTGATTTTGGTTCCTGTTTTGGCATAGTTGTTGTTGCTAACTTTTCATGCAAGGCCAATAAACAGATAATTTCTTGTCGTAAGTTTGTACAATTATACTTGCTATTTCATCCTGTATGTAGTTCTCAGGTACCTACATTTGATGTTGTATTTGATTCATTTAAAGAATAGTGAGATTCATTTCTGATCATTGACATCCTCAGGAAATGTATTTTGGTTTGACAGATGATTGTTCCATGTTTTCTTGCACATATGGATATCATGTTATATTGATGATTGTGATTTGTGACTAACTTTTTATCTTCCCGATCCTACATGATTAATTGCCNGTTTGTCTTCATTGTTTGGTCCTGTCCTGATTTCTAAGCATTAATGGATTTATCAAGGCCCAATGAAGACTGAAGAGCAGCTAATTAGTCCTGTCTGAGCAACATGTTAGTCACTATGCTCCTGTGGATTTGCATACAGAATCTAGTGGTTTTAGGGTGCTTTCATTTCACCTGAAGTGAAGTGACTTGACCTAAACTAAACTGAATTGAACCAACTGAACTAAAATGGGATTGTATAAGGTGAAATGAACACACCCTTTATGTAAAAAATAATAATCACGGATCCACTCCCACTTTTATAAGTGGAGATATAGTGTACGTCTTTATGCTTGCTTGGACTTGCATACATAATTTAGGGGATTAATGAACTTGCATAGCTGACTAGCTGAGTTATGATTTGCTCCCAGAGAACTTGGTCCCTAGAAGTACAGCAAGAGGATGCAAAATTTAAATCTTTATCTTGCCTTTACTTTTATGCAGCAATCTGTTTAATGCCACTGTGAGCTTTATAGTCTATGCTTCTTCTAGGAGTCAACTATTTAAGTTCTTTGAAGTTGTGAGTGTCACACGTGTTTATAATAGCTACTAAAAGAATGGTGGACACTTGCAACCAGTGGCGGAACTTGACAAAAAGAATTGGGGGGGCAAGGCTTGAACACGAGAACTTGTAGTCAAATTTCACCCACTTCACCATTATTCCAACACACTTTTTATGTTAATATTTGCCTACACACTATATATAACTAATAACTCAAAATAGGTCTGGAGGGGCTGGGCCATCCCCCGCCCTAATGAAGTTCTGCTCCTGCATGCTACTGAAAAATATGGTAGCTATGAATAAGTTGGTAATAGTTGTCTTTAGTATCCGGTGTATGATGTTAATATTTCATTAGCTAGATTCACAACATGTTTTATAGTCTTTGCTATTCATGGGAATTTTGTGTGGTATATTTGTCAAGCGGCACTGTAGATTTCTGTAGCTACTGATGGAGGGGCTAGGTGTTCTTGCTGTTGTGTGTTGTTCAACTAATTGTAAGGTTAACCCAGATCCATCAGTTGGTTTTTGTTATGATGACAAGATTACTATACAGAATATTTGTCTTATGGAAAAGGATTGCTCAGAAGTAGGGAAAGCAACATGAGGAAGCCTCAAGCCACTCCATATAGTCAAATTAGAGCTAAAACATAGACAAAAATTGCACAAAAGAACAGAGCATTGTCATTGATATGACATCTTTGGCCCTGGGGTTAGCTTCAGTCACCTTCACATGTTCGATGATGCCGAAATCTGAGCTGAACTATTGCTTTAGGGCAGAATATAAGAGTTAGCCATTTACCGAAACAAGTGATCAGAGTGGGATTGGTTCCGTGTCCTGGAGCTGATCCCTGGTCTGGGGACAAACTTGAAGATGAAGCTTCTTCTGTTCTGTGTTTTATGGATTTACAATGAGTGGCTGTTTGAAAGTGATTGTCATCTCTCTTTAAATAAGATCACAAGATCTGACTTACTTTTAGAGCTGGATAAGATGTAGAAGTAGTCAGCATGGGTCAAGACTATGGTTTATTATTTGGTGTTAGTATCTAAATCCATAATCATGTTAGAGGTAAGGCTACATACATCCAGACTTCCCCGGACCCTGTCGTGGGCAGGATTATTACTGGGTTGTTGTTGTATCTTAATCCATAATCATTCTTTGAGTCAAGGCACACTGACCTCTGGTGGCTCAAAAGAGTGATTTGTGCTTAGCCGAGAACTCTCAAGGTAAGACATTTTGTATTTGCCACATATCTAATGGTTTGTTGGCTGCTCGGAAATCTCTGTCGAGATGTTGTATATTCTTGTATCTTCTTGTTAGGAATGTGATCACAGCTACACTTATCAGTGAAGCTTCTGTAGAGGTTTATGCTTCTGTAACTCGTCTGTATGATCTGGTTTTGTGGTACCAACAGCCCTGGGAAATTATTTGTCAAGTTTTGGATAAAGAAGTACTAAGACTTCTGGAAGAGGGAGCTTACTAAAAGTCTTTTAAGGGCGTTTTCGATGTCCTTGGAATTTCCATTGTGAATTTAGCAGGGTTTAAGGGTTCATTGCACCTTAACAATCTCCATAAGTTATTTCTGAACTTTATATCAATCTCAAAACTGGTTGTAGGATATCTTAAAGTGGATATCAGTTTTGCATAACTTGCACAGGTGTGGTATTTGCTGAATTTTTGCACTCTTAACTTTATGGAAACAATGTTTCACTAATTAGGGATGATATTTTGTAGTATTTGTTGACCTGTCCTTATTCCGTTTGAAGCTGGATTATTCCAGGACATGTTTGTAAATAGTAGTATGTGTTTTGGCTCACAACTTCTTTTTAATGCAACTTGAGTTTTAGTAATATTCTTACTTGTAGTCTACTCTAGCAAAAATAAAATCCTATAAGAACATTCAAAAAAGGAAAAGTCGAGTATATAACAATTGGGATTCTTTTTATAGGAAAAATTAAAAATTGCAGTTTATGGTGCATTTTGTCCAAATGTGATCAAGGTTATATTTATTTTTGGTAAAAGATCAGGTTATAATTGGGAAGGCCTTCTTTTAACAATCCAAACTGAACTTTTTGGGCATGGAATGAATATTAATATGTGTGAGTGAAAATAAGTTTGCAAAATTAATCAGCGTAAGGTGAAATCAACACACACTAGTAAGGAATGGGTTTATGCTAAAGCCTTATGCGGTGGTTTCTAAAAGTTGATAACAAAAGAAAATAAGCTATTTTACGTCAATAAAAGGGCTTATCTTGCCATAGTCCGTCTTATCTCATGTGAACTTTTACATTAGGCATATCCTAGGACAATTTCTTTTCTTTTTCTCTAACCAGCATCATTTTTTCTCACCTAATACCATTTTTTTTGCAGTATCAATTTTAAATACTACTTTTTTTCATTAAGTACTGCTTTTTTTCTCACCTACTATTCCTACTTTACAGTGCCATTTTTGAGGACGAACCAATACGTTAGTCCGTCTCATTTGATATACTCCCTCCGTCCCACAATTATGTGGCCATGTTTGCATAGCTTTGTCCATCTCAAACGTATATATATTGTACTATTCATCCTAAAAAATACATAAATAACATTCATTTATCCCCACCATTAATCTATTTACCAATTACTGAATAGTACAATGGCCACATAATAGTGGGACGGAGGGAGCATATCTTACCAAACACAGACTAGATAGGTAGATAATAAGTAGTACTCCATCTGTCCCGAAATTAGCTTTCAGAAATGGAGAGGGTGCAAGATTTTAGGTGAATATTTTTAGACAAATTTGTCTTTGCACTAATACACGGAATAAAAAATAGAAGGAGAAATTTATGTGAGAGATTAAAGTAATAGAGAGATATTATTGTGAGAGAATAAAATAATAGAAAGAGAGAGTGTGATTGGAGAGAGAAAGTAATTGGAGAGAGTATATATTTTTTTATTATAGTTGTGAGTTAGTGGAGGGGTATTATAAAAAAGTTATGGGATTTTATGAGTTTTAAGAACTAATTTTGAGAAAAAAGAAAAAATGGTGATTTTGAAAACTAATTACGGGGAGTATTATGATAATCCAAATCCAATTTGTACATAGACTCATGTAATGACTCATTAGTCTACTCATACTGCTAACCTTCCCAAAAGCGAGGTGGCGTGTAAAAATCTCAAACCCACATGGTTCCACGCCGCCATAGACTCTACAAAGTCCACTAACATCACCCTTTACGTACCCACTTTCTCACAGATGTCCATATCTCCCATATAAATACATACCACCAAAAGAAAAATAATAATAATAATAATAATCACTAACCCCACTATATATATATCTCCTTTTCTTCCAAAACTCACTCTTATCATCAGTTCGCCAAAACTCGCAAACAAAAACATCCCAAATGTCTCAACCCACCACTTTTTTCTCTCTCCTCTTCCTCCTCCTCCTCATCTCCGGCCAAACCTCATCTTCTCCGGCGACACTTTCCGGCGAGCCAACAGCCTACGACCTCCTCGAGAGCTACGATTTTCCGGTGGGGATCCTCCCCAACGGCGTTACAGGGTACGACCTCAACAATAAAACCGGCGAATTCAAGCTCTACTTGGGCAAGACCTGCAAGTTCCACATTGATTCCTACGATCTCGAGTACAAATCGGTTGTTTCCGGTGTGATCTCGAAGGACCGGCTCACGAACTTGAAGGGAGTTAGTGTTAAGGTCTTCTGGTTTTGGCTTAATATTGTTGAGGTGGTTAAGGTGGACGATGAGCTTCAGTTTTCTGTTGGGATTGCTTCAGCTAGTTTCCCGCTTGATGGGTTCGTTGAGTCGCCCACTTGTGGGTGTGGGTTCGATTGTGTTGGGTTGATCGGTAATGGCGAAAAGAGAGAAGAGATTGATCATCGGTTGGTCGAATCTTCTTGATTTCTAGGGTTAGGGTTTTGGTGGAAAATGGGGTTGCTGATATCAGTGCTCTTAAAAGTTAATTTGCTCCAGTTTGGTGTGATTTTAATCACAATTTGTGGTGGTCATTAGTCTGATTTCTGCAATTAGTTATTTGGTATGATTGCGGAAAATGGGGTAATGGAGATGATTGCGATTGATATGCTATCTATCTACCCATGTTTTATAATTGGGTTGGGTTTTATAGGTGATGGTGAATTAGGTCCCCACTATGAATGGCCATTTTAAGGCCTTTGTTACATGATATGATAAGAATAATTAAGGTCATTAGATTGATTGATACTGTATGAAACAGTTGAGAACTTGAGCAGCATTGTTCAAGTTAAATTCCTTGTAATATGCCTGCTAATTCTCCACTATTAATCCATAAGTAGTTTGGTATTATGTTCTTATTGTCAGAATTTGATATTGTAGTATGCAAAATATTGTTGTTCATTCATGTTTTTTCAATTACAGAGTTGAAATGCAGTTGAATTCACTGTTAAAGGATGACCTTGATTTGGTACTTTTGGTGTTTCAATTTGGTTTTATGTTTGGGGGAACTGACCAGTTTTGGCTGATTATACTGTGAGTCAACATAATCAGCCAAAATGTTACCTTTGGTGTTTGGTAGTTTGGTAATTCTGCTCTGGCAAATTAGGGCCTGTTTTTTTCAATTCAGTTTAGTTCAAATAAGTTAAGTTAAATTCAATTCAGTTTAGATAAGTTCAGTGTAGTTTTTACAACTTATTTTTTTATCTCACATATTACTATTCATTCAGTTCAGTTCAATTCAGTTCTAATAAATCCAATTCAGTTTCAGTTCAATCAGTTTCAATCGAAAAGACATACCCTTAATCCAAACAACTAACAAACACGACGATAAGAGCAACACCCTTGTATGGATGATTGCCATTTAGTTGTGCCAAAAGACATTTTTACCAAACTATAAAACCCAACCCAATTAAAACCCAAGTTTCTGGCAATAAATCGCGATCAAACAACTGGGTAAATATCAATAGTATATCTATAAAAAAATTTAACATAAATAATCCAAGTTTCTGGCATAGAACAATACTAATCCCACCTATGTATAAATCTATTAATATTCCCGAGTTTCAACTTGTGTCTTCACAAAGGTTACAGGGTTGACGACATTCACATCCGTCAACATTTTTGCTAACTTGGAAGTGTTATTTACTTAAAAACAAGCTTAAATTGAAGACCCTAAACCCAAAATCGAAGCAAAAATGTTCAAGTGATGTTAGTGTTGTCAACTCTAAGACCATTGTAGTGATTCAAGTTGAAACTTCGAATTATTCATAGAGCTATGCAAAGATGGGATTAATATTGTTTTATACCCCAATTTGGGATTTATTCATGTCAAATTTTTCTATAGATATATCACCATTCCATTTTCCACTATCACAGTAAAACCCAATTTTCCCCTCTTTCCAAGAAATAGTTAGGTGTTCCACAACCATAGTCACATATTCATGAACATGAATAAATTGGCACTTGTAAATGATTTTTCTAACAATAAAGATCAAGTACTACATTTACTTACAGAGGTGTACCAAAAGGGGCACTTAACCATCTTTTTTTTTATCTAATTATTATTTTCAAACCACTACGTCATATATTTCATGAATTAATACGATAGGTGCTCCCTATTGATCAAAACACCTTCATAGTCACCTCATCCACCTTTTGATATTATCTTTATTTGTATTTGTTAAAATTTCATTATTTTTAGCTCATCCTTTTACATTTGTTAAAGCCACACAAAATATTTGAATGAGCTGAGTTTTTACGTACCCATTACGCATCATAACCCTTCAAGTCTTCAACTTCCTTGATCCTTGTCAAGCCTTTAAAGACTTAAAGAAGTATAATGCCTTGATGTGTCAAAATGCAGAAATACGTCAAAAATCTTGAGCCTACAGACAGCTAAGACTCAGTTGTTTAATACAGTACACTATAAGATAATCAAAACAATTAATTCACCAACCTAGAATACTCTAAAATTTCTGGTGATTGTCTTCCAATAAAGTCTTGTTAAACTACTCAAGTTGGACATCTAATCATTACCTTAAATTTTTTAGTTGAGTTGATACTTTCATATGGTATTAGAGCAATAGAAGACGTCTCAAATTTGAATATTCATATCCCTTTGGTCCTATAGTAAAGCTTGCTCCCATGGTACAGTCTTTTTAAGATTTCCTATGAAGGGATTGTTAAGGTAGAAATTGCTCTGATACTAATTGTTAGGAAATAGAGCGATTTGCGAAAGCGATCAAGGATCACGAAAAATAAAAGGCAAAAGTGAGACACAAAATTTAACGTGGAAACCCGAGAACCGGGAGAAAAACCACGGATGACAAAATTCACTATAGAGAGAAGTACACAAACGGAGAGTCCTCAAACGGACGAAACGAAACGAGGATTTACAAGAGGTTAATAACTCTCAACTCACAAAAAAATAAAAACTCTCAAACAGAAAATAGTGAATAAATTTTGTGAATGAATCTTCAAGTGCATAGGACGTCTCCTTATATAGCCAAGGTGGTGTAAAATCCACTTAGGAATACGATTGTTGAATTGAATTAGAAATAGGAGTCTTGATGCTTGATTAGGAAATTTGAAATATCTTGGGAAGTAAGTAATTCCAATTGCCCAAAAGATAACTTGAATGCTTGAAGGATATGGAAACTTTGATGAGCAAAGCTTGGGAAACAAGCTAATTAAGAAAGCCCAAAATCCAAAAGGAAACTTGCCAAAAAACTCGAAATTACCCGCTGAGAGCCTTGCCCGGGTGGGCGAGATAGAACATGTCCTGTGCTCAGCCCGGGCGGGCAGTGATGTCGCAAGCGTGGATAGGCTGAGCGCTTCTCGCCCGGGCGAGCAGAAATGCGCCCGGGCGGGCGGTAGCGAAGAGAAGGTCTGACGCTTGAATTAAACTTGTTTCATACGGATTCGATCTGGGCATTGAGGGGATGAACGTTAGCATGATGTGTGACGCTTTACCAAGCCATAAGACATCTTGGGCAACCCAAATACTCCACCATTGAGGTGTTTGGGCCATAGAAACCCAACAGGGACGAATCAAGGAATAAATAGGACCTCTAACCATTGGTTTAAACTTTTGATTGGAATAATTCCTTTATAAAACAGAATTGAAGTATATTAAACTAAGTTGAACTGCAACATAACAAAATGAACAAAACCAAAGAGTTAGAAACTGAGAATTAGGTGGGAGCACGATGGTGACTCCCACAATCTACTTGGCCGTGTTCAATTCTTATTAACACCCCCTCGAAAATAACTGAGTTGGATCGTATCAATACGATGGATCATCTAGTACACACTAATTGCTCGAAAAATTTTGTGGGACCCAATCCATATCATCTCTCCTTCTCTCACGATCACTTCAGTGGACAATCCAATACACTAAAGGGGAAATGCAATGAATCATCCAATACACACTAATTGTGCGAAAAAATTAGTGGGATCCAATCCACATCATCTCTCCTTCTCTCACAACCACTTCGATGGACAGTTCAGTACACAGGAGGGGATTGCATCCACTAGGAGTTGAAAAGAAATGTGCACCCTTTTTTCAACACTTCTAACAAGTGTAAATGGAGGTAACTACTTGTGGTGGTAAATCTATAACTATATACTAAAACAGGAAGTTGCTGACATCATCCTTGCTGACGTGGCAACTCCTGGTGAAAGTTTTTCCCGCCCAAACACCCCCTCTAAGAAGCTAAAGGGACTAAAAAAATCTAGAACTTTTTTGACACTCTTGCTATTTGAAACAATAGTCACTAATTTGGACTCTTGGAAATTGAACCCCT
>BSSO01003266.1:0-16916 GCA_030267885.1 Mesembryanthemum crystallinum | reverse complement strand
GAAAAGAGATAGAAAGTGACTAATTAAAAGGGAACTAGAAAAGGCAACTTATTAAGAATGCAATTAGAGAAATTACTGTGTGAGAGGAGAGAGAATATTAATATGGTAAGATTTATTATTTTTGGAACTTGTAATTAGAATCTTAATTGATTTAAATACATTTTAAAATTAGGAAAAATTGACGTAAATAATCCGAAGTTTGCCTAGTTATACAAAAATAATCCCAAGATGGAAAATGTATATGAATAATCCGAAGTTTGACGCATGTATACAATATTGGTCCCGGTTAACTTTCCGTCAAAAATCTTTAACGGATCGCTGACGTGGCAATAATAAAATAAAATAAAAAAAGAAAACTTATAACTTTTAAAAAAAAAAAACACACATTTACCCCTCACCCTCTCACCCACCCCAGCAAAACCTTCATTTCCTCTCTCTACACTTTCTCTCTCTACACCACGATAATGGTGTTTAGTCCCCAGACTTCCCACCCATCTCCCTCCTCCTCACTATCCTCTCTCTCAACTGAAACCACCCCAATTGCCACCATCAAAGCCACCTACATCCATACATCCACCCTTCCTCCTCTTTCGCCTCTCCTAACCAAGTAGCAACGCTCTCCCAAGACCTCAAGATCACCGCCGTTCGCCACCCCGATTCGGACCCGATCCTTATCCAGGCATTCTTATACTCATCCATCTCTCTCATCCTCTCAATCCCCAACTTCGAAATCTCCTCCCTCGCAGCGAATTGCTCCAATCGCCCACATATTCGCCATCTCTGTCGGGTCCGTCTTCGTTCTTGGACGAGGTGAATTCTTCGTTTTGGATTAATCTCCGGTCGTATGGCAAGCGATATCAAAATTGGTGTGCTCTGTTTTAATAGAGGGGCAGAGAGGGAGGGGGATAGTAAAGCCGTGGAGGGAGGAGGGAGGAGAGAGAAAGTGATGAGGCTGGGTTGGGAGCAAGGTTGTAGCTGTGAAATGGATGTTGGGGGAGAAGAGAGAAAGTGAGGGGAAAGGATTTTTTTTTATTTTTGTTTTTATTTTTGAAATTATAAGGTTTTAATTTATTTATTCTTTATTTTTTATATGTCACGTCAGCATTTCTTAACGGAGTAGTAACACCGTTAACTACGGGACCAATATTGTATACATGCGTCAAACTTCGGATTATTCATATACATTTCCCATCTTGGGATTATTTTCGTATAACTAGGCAAACTTCGGATTATTTACGTCAATTTTTCCTTAAAATTATTAGCCTAATTAATACTAATTAACATATGCTAGTGCATATGTTAGCCAAAACGAAATCTGAAAAGTAAAGTGATTGGAGAGAGAAAGTAGGATTTTTTATTGTATTGGTGAGTTAGTTGGGAGTATTATAGAGAAGTGTTGGTGATTTTTGAGTTTTGAAAGCTAAATAAGGGACAAAATATTTGATGTTTATGAAAGCTAAATAAGGGACGGAGGGAGTATTTATTTGTATTTTATTTTATTTTTTTACCAATACAAATATAAACACCTCATTCAAATTTTTAAACATAATTGTTTTTGTTGTGCATATTTTAGGTGCAACTATGGATAGTATGACTTGCTAATTAATCGACTTTATACTCCTAAGCCAAGATTATGACGTGATTAAATGAAAATTTCGTTTTTGATATCCAACGGATATCCATTTACCTGCTTCATCCATCGGATATGGATATGGATGGATGAAGTGAAATTAAATGGATATAGATATGAATATGGATAGAGAAATATAAATAGATATGGACATGAATATGGCTCCATCCGTTCCATACCCTTATCACAATGATGAACCATCTCCCTTTCTAACTTTTCTGTGCTGCTTATGAACATACCCATGGTCTAGATAGTGTTTCTTGTCTCGCTTGTAGAATGGCTTGCATTAACTTGGGATTCATGACTTCATTCATGTTTCTGTACTTTACTATAGGGTGGTTGTGAGACCAAATGCTTTCTGGTGACAAGCCTATAAAGTTTTTAGTTTTTTTTTGGTTAAGCAATCTAGATATCTTAGAGCATGGTTATTCAAGAATGGACTGTAGGCATTAAGAAATTATTAATATGCCTCATTAAAATTAATTAATTATTTTGGGTTAAAATAAATTATTAACCTAATTTAATGACATTCTCCATTAAATATATTGTGCCCTAAAAGTCGAAATTAATCAAACGGGCTCATATTTAACCCTTGGACCCAAATCAGTTATTCCAAATGAATAGTTAAATGTGTAAAGCCCTAAAAAAAAGACTACCAAATCGCACAAGACTATCAAGTCATTAAATAAGGCTCAATCCCTGATTACAAGGCCCAGAAGAAGCAATGAAGCTCGCTAGGTGATTTAGAATTTCTTTATAAGTACCGGACTCCCTCAAGGGGATCAGAAATCTAAAATCAAAAAACCCTGCCACATTATTTCCTTGATCACTCTTGATCGAGATCAAAGTCTTCAAATATCCTCTTTCAAGAACAATCAAAACATCAAAGATTTAGGAACAAAATCAGAGGATTTAGAGACATAATCCTTTTTCAAGAACAATCAAAACATCAAAGATTTAGAGACGAAATCAGAGGATTTAGATACAGAATCAGAGGATTTATTTGTTCTTTGTAGCAAATTATACAGAGGATTAATTGTACCTATACATTCAAATCAATACAAAATTAAATTTGTTCCTTATTTCTTGTCTTATTTAATTTAGACTCGAAATTTGTATCTACATGGACAGTACTTATTCCTCTTTCTTCACCTCATCCCCCTGCCCCCAACGTGATGAACCATTATTTATTGGAAAATTTGATGCCAATAATCCAACATTTGGGCGGTCCAACAAAAATAATCCCACATTCAGAAATTGACAAGAATAATTCCACATTTACCTTTGTCGAACAATAATGGGCCAAGTGACATTTTGTTAACTCCAAATTACAGAAATGATGATATGGCAGGGGTTAGAAAGTAAACGATTCAATAACATTAGTAATAAACCCTTACCATGCCATCATTTCCGTAATTGGGAGTTAACAAAAATGTCACGTGGCCCATTATTGAGGGACGAAAGTAAATGTGGGATTATTTTGGTCAATTTTGAATGTGGTATTATTTTTGTTGGACCGCCCAAAAATTGGATTATTGGCATCAAATTTTCCTTCTTTATTTTGCTTGTTAACCATAAACAAAAGTTGTTTAGTTATGCCTCTCTCTCCTACTTTTTACATTTTCTCATTCCTACAAATTAATATTTTAGATGATTAATGATTAACAATTGGATTATTAATAATTTAGATGATTAATTAGCAAAAAGGATTTTTTTGTGAGTGACCCTCTTATAAAATGGGCTTTTTAGAAAAAAAAACCCCTTATAAAAAAAATTTGTGGGGAACCCCTTTACAAAAACAAAAGGCCATGACGAACGCTGTAACAAATCGGAATTCGTGGCTCCTTAATTAGAGTTCAGCGACAGCGGTTGTCCCAAATTCTCAAATTCAAGCGTATTATCGCCGTATACAACAAATGTGTGTAATCAATATTATCAACACCTAAACACACATATACTATATACAAGAATAATAAACACTAAATAATGAATTGAGTTGGCTTGGTGAGGGGGTTTCTCTCTCTCTTGTTTTCCACCGTCCCCATGGGGAAGAGAGGGCGGCCGCCGACGAAGCAACAGAGCAAACAACCAAAATCAAACACGAATTCCGGTAAAAAAACCACAATCAACTGCACAAAATGTCATGAAAACACAAAACCCGCAAGAATCATTGAGTTCGACCCAAACACCAGAAGTAATAACACCGAAGGGAGCTACTTCAGTCCATGGAGAAGAAGGCAATCGGAACCTTGAAATGGAGCTTCAAGCCTCAACATCAGCACACGCACAACAAAGACCCAGAGAATCCTGGGCAACTGAGGTTGAGCGAGCTGAGAACGAATCGGCTAATCGAGGTAAAAACCACATAAATACTTGGGAATTCTATGACATCACTAAATTGCGTAATGCTGGTCACAAATTGGAGTACATTGAACCTGTGAAAAAAGGAAATGATCTGGTTGGTAAAATTGACACTGATGATGTACAATCTGAGCTTGAATACTGGTCCACTGCAATAGTATGCTATGTGCTTGGTGCTCACCCCCTATTACTGTGTTTAGTGGGTATATTAAGAAATATGGGGCAAATTTGGGATAGATAAAAAATTGTGAGACTAAAGAATGGGCTGGTTGTAGTGCGATTTCTTTCTGCTGGGAGTCTTGATGAGGTTCTTCAGTCTGAAATCTACCACTTCAATAGAAAACCTATGATAGTTAGGCCCTGGTCAGATGATATTGCTGCTGATAGTCACGACGTCACTTCTGTACCAATCTGGGTGAGGTTGTATGGTCTTGATCTGAAATACTGGGGACCAAACTCCTTGAGCAAGCTTGCTAGTCTATTAGGCAATCCTATTATGGCAGATAAGGCTACAAAAGATAAGATGAATGTTAGTTTTGCTCGGTTGCTAATAGATGTTGATATCAAGGATAAATTGCCTGACAAAATATTATACTAATGAAAAGAATGAAGTCATAGAGTAGAAAGTTCACTTTGAATGGAAACTAGTGAAATGCAAATTTTGTGAAGGAATGGGGCACTTAGAGGAAGAATGTAAGAAAAAACGCCCTAAGAAATGGGTGCCTAAACAGCCTGCTATGCCTGAGCTCCATGTAACAAACCAACTTGATGAGATTGAGCCTGCAGTGGCTGAACTCCCTGCTAATGTTGGCCCTATGCAAGCCACATAAGATGCTGTACCAGTTACAAATCAGAAGCCTGCTACTGATGAGTGGACCACACCAAAACAAGCTACCAAGGTTGTAACAACCACTTCAGCCTCACAGCCAGTGAAAAGTAACTCATTCTCCATGCTTGAAGAAATTGCAGATGAAGCAATTTTACAAATGATTGAACAGGGCGATTCATCCAACCCTGTGACCCCTGACCTTGGGGGGAATGGATAACATGTCTTTTTGGAATGTTAGAGGGCTCAATGGGTCCTCTAAGCAGAGAGATGTCTCCACTTTATGCATCAAAAATAATATAGGTCTGATAGGCCTACTTGAGACAAAAATCAGGGAAAAAAACTTTTCACTACTGCTACAATAAGATGTTCCCTGGGTGGGGGAGCATCAATAACTTGGATAAGGATCCAAACGGAAGAATATGGATCGTCTAGGCCAAAAATATATTCCAACTGACAATTTTGCACACCTGAGCACAAGCAATACACACTGAGGTAACACACTTTGCATCTCACTCAAAGTTCTATTGTACTGTGGTTTATGGCTACAACACCATTGAATTAAGGGGGGATTTATGGTCGTACCTGGAGTCCATAGCTCCAAATATCACCCCTCCTTGGATCATTGGAGGTGACTTCAATAGCATCATGCTAGCTGAAAGATAGAATAGGGGAAAATGCTGTTAGCTACAATGAAACAGTCCAATTCACTAACTGTATCAGAAGCTGTAATTTGCAAGAAATGAAGAAGTGTGGCCCTCATCATACATGGACCAATAAACATCAAGATGGTCAAATATTCTCAAAGCTGGACTGGGTATTCACTAATGAGGAGTGGATAGACAAATTTGATCATTCCTATGTGCATTTCAAGCCTGAAGAGACTTTAGATCATACACATGCAGTTGTCACCTTCTTCTCAAACCTAACCTAGGAAGGAGACCTTTTAAGTTTTTCAATATGTGGGCAAAAGCTGAGACATTTTTGGAGACAGTTCAAGCTAAATGGGGCACACAGGTTAGTGGGTGTAAAATTGTTCAGCTCAACAAGAAGCTTCAACTTCTACAAAAGCCTCAGCAATTAAATAAGACAATCTATGGGGACATGTAGCAAGCAACCCTTATAGCAAAAGAGAATCTCTTGCAAATACAAACACAAGCACATGATGACAGAAGCAATGCATAGATTCAACAGGAGGAAAAGATTGCACTTCAGAAATACAGGGCACTCTCCCACGCATATGATAGCTTCTTAAAGCAAAAATCAAAAGTTGATTGGCTCAATTATAATGATGCGAACACCTCATATTACCATGCAGTACTGAAACAGAAGAGGCAACTCAATAGGATCATTGCTATTAATAATAACCAGGGAGAAGTAATCACCTCATACCCTGAAGTCATCCAGGAGTTTATAAGCTTTTATAAAAGCATGCTTGGGGCTAAAAGTAGTAAAACAAAGCCCATTAAAGATCATATCATTGAGCAGGGGAAGAGGCTTGACATTGATCAGCAACTGGCACTCATTAGGCCATACACAAAAGATGAGATAAAGCAAGCTCTTTGGTCGATCCCAGACAACAAAAGCCTCGGTCCAGATGGTTAGGGAAGCCTTTTCTTCAAAACCACATGGCTCACAACTGGGGAGGATGCATGCAATGCAATAATGGAGTTCTTCTCAAGTGACAAACTGCTTCACAACCTCAATGCTACAGCTATCACACTTGTCCCCAAGGTGGAGAACCCAACAAAACCAAGTGAGTATCGCCCCATAGCCTGTTGTAATGTTATATACAAAATTGTATCTAAACTCTTGTGTAATAGACTGAGTGATATACTGCCTAGCATCATAACTGACAACCAAGGTGCTTTTGTCCCTGATAGATATATGGGGCATAATATAATGATTATACAAGATGTTATTAGACTATATAACAGGCAAGCTGCTTCTCCAAGATGCATTATGAAGGTGGATTACAAAAAGTGTATGACACGGTGCACTGGAGTTTTGTGAAGGAGCTTATGACAACACTCAAATTTCCACCTAAATTCATCAACCGGGTGATGAAATGCTTCACCACCACTAGCTTCACACTGAGCATTAATGGCAGACACCATGGTAATTTCAAATGGGCAAAGGGATTGAGACAGGGAGACCCTATCTCCCCTCTCATATTTGTCCTATGTATGGAATATTTGACTAGAAGCCTACAATACACAAGCCAGCAGCAAGGATTCGGTACCACCCTAAGTGCCAGCAGATAAGACTAACCAATTTATGTTTTCCAGATGATTCAATGATCTTCTGCAAAGCTAATCACCAGTCTGTCCAAATGGTCATTGGTGCTTTCAATCATTTCTCACATGTATCAGGACTTCAAGCCAATCTTCAAAAGTCTCACACGTACATTGCTGGAGTCAAGGATGATTTGAAGAAAACTTTGTTACAACAAGCTGGGTTTCAACAAGGTCACTTCCCCATGAAATACTTGGGGGTTCCTTTGTCTCCATCAAAATGGACAAAAATGGATTGTCACTTCATAATTGACAAAATTGCTAAGAGGATAGTATGTTGGTCCTCTAGACACCTTACTCTAGCTGGTAGAGCACAGCTAGTGAATGCAGTATTGTACTCCATACAAGTGTACTGGTCACTGATCTTCCAATTGCCACAAGCTGTCGTAAAGCAAATTGATAACCTCTGTAAGAATTTCCTATGGGGACAGACTCGTGACTCCACAAGAATCCCCCTTGTCTCAGGGGACTCAGTCTGCTGTTCAAAGAAACATGGTGGGCTCAATCTGAAGAACAGTAGGTACTGGAATGCAGCAGCTCTTTTTAAGAATATCTGGGCTATATCATCAAAGAAGGATGGCTTGTGGGTGAAATGGGTCAATGAAATTTAGTTGAAGGGTCAAGATATAACCTCATACACCAACACCAACAACTGCAGTTGGTATTGGAGAGTATTGGTGCAGCTGAAAGAGAAATACAGATAGCTCATGCAAGTCAAGCCTTACTCAATCAGGAAAGGCTATGAGAAGCTACAGGGAAATAAGGGAATTTTAAATATGCTCCTATAGTGTGGGGCAGATTCAATGTACCTAAGCATGCTATATTCCTATGGCTAGTGGCCCGCAAAAGACTACTAACTAGAGATAGATTGCACAAGATGAAAATCATCAACAACGGATTGGAGTGCCCACTGTGTGCTAATGCTCCTGAAACAATTGAGCACCTCTTCTATGAATGCAGCTTTGCCCAGCTAGTGATTAAGAAACTGCAAGATGAGATTCAAATGAAGCTTTGGCCTAGCAAATACCCTACATGGCTTAACTGGTTGATGAAAAGAAAGGGATCAAAATGCCAGGGGAAGATCTACTACGCAACTGCAGCAACCATCACATACTAATTATGGCTAGCAAGGAATAAAAAGATCTACAGCTCTCAGAATATGGATCCAGAAGCAATTGTCCAGCAGATCAAGCATGTAATGAAGCTTAGATTGAATTTCTTGTTTCCTAGAAATAGCTCAGTTAAAGATAGATCGCTGTTTAGTAATTTTAACATTAATTGAGGTGAATAGGCTTGAGAGAGAGTGGAGGTATGCCCTTCCTAGAAGGTAGTACTTGATACTCTCTTCTCTCCCTCTTCCCTTTGTATGAGAACTGTTTTGAGCTTGCTTTGGTTAATGAAATACTCTGTTTCATACCAAAAAAAGAAAAAAAGAAAGACTAATACCAAATTATCAAGATTTTAGGATTATACTAATAAGTTTACTTATATTATTATGTACATTAACACTCTGTTTCATACCAAAAAAAGAAAAAAAGAAAGACTTATACCAAATTATCAAGATTTTAGGATTATAATAAGTTTACTTATATTATTATGTACCAGATTTGTTTAAAAGTTTAAGTCTCACAATCGGTTTTAATAAGCTTGACATTAGATATAGGAACGTCCAAGTATCTAAATGGCAAGTTACCAGTAGAAAAACCAAAGGTTTGCATAATAACATCAGTAGTTTCAGCATCCACGTTACCAAAATAAATGGAAGATTTGTTGCTATTAGCCTCTAGACCTTAGGCTTTAGAGAAGGTAGAAAAACCTCTAAGTAAAAGCAACATAGACTGAACATCTCCTTTGCAGGACATAAGCAATTCGTAAGTAAAACATTGGTGGTTTAGCTTCAAGTGTGAGCATCTTGTATGGAATTTAAAGCTAGAAAGAGAGCCCACTGCATTGAGTATTATGGATAATTATTCCATGCAGACCACAAATATAAGAGGGGAGTTGGGATCCCCTTGTCTTAGACCTCTCATACCCTCAAAGAATCCATCAAGACTTCCATTGATAACAAGAGAGTATCTAGGTGTAGCAATACAAAGCTTAATCCACTTGATCAGAAGAGGAGGGAAATTCAGAGCATTTAACATATCTTCAACAAATCATTTCCTACCATAATGTCTAACCACATCTTGACACACCATTATATTCTGAGCAATAGACCTTCCCTCAACAAAAGCCCCTTGGTTTTCAAAAATAATGAGAGGTAACACCAGTTTCAACCTCGTACATATGAATTTGAAGATATATTTATAGACAACAGAGCAGCAAGCTGTTGGTCTATATTCAAGAACTGAATACGGATCACTTACTTTAGGAACAAGAGATATGGCTGTTGAATTGATTTCCTTTAGCATTTTTCCCTTAGAGGAAAAAACCTGAACTGCTTCTGTAAGATAAGGCCCAAAAGTCTCCCAAGAATCCTTGAAAAATTGACTTGTGTAGCCATCCAGTCCAGGGGATTTATTCCCATCAATATCAAACATGGCATACTTGATCTCCTCAACAGAGAATGGAAGAACAAGAGCTTGATGGAGATCATTAGGCACAATAGCACCTCTTTTGGCAATAGCATGATTGACAGGGCATGTATCTCAGTTTCACCTAGAAGCCCTTTGCAGTATGCAAGAAAAGCCTCAGAAACCTCTTCAAGAAGAGTTTTCAATTGACCATGAGCATTAGTGACATAATAAATAGCATTATAGCTTCTCCTTGCCTTGATACAAGAGTGGAAGTATGCTGAATTCATATCTAAGCCAGTGAGACTTGGCCTTTTGCCTCAAAAAAGATAAGTGAGCTTTGCTAAGAGACTCAACCTCTGCTGCAAATTCTTTCTCTTGATCAGCTAGAGTAGTAGAGTGAGGATATCCTGGAGTAGCTACTGACATTTTGCTGAGTTTAGAAGTAACATCACACAATTTCACTTCAATAAAAGAGAAACATTATTTGTTCAGGTCTTTAAGGGCAGGCTTGAGCAATTTGAGCTTAGAGATCAATTTGAACATTGGAACACCAGTAATAGAAGTATTCGCATTTCTCAACAATAGAATGATAAAAGAGTCATGAGAGCTCCAAAAGTTGAAATATTTGAAGGGCTTACTAGTAGTATTAGCTCTATTAGTGTAATCCCAAGGATTTCATGGTTGAGGAAAGTTTGAATGATTTGATGGTACTACTCATATCACCCCAATCTTCTTTTCAAGGAGCCCAAACCCAAGAAACTTCACAATTAAGCGTGCTTGGCTGGCAGTACTATTGGGACGAGTGACCTCCTGGGAAGTTTCTCAGGAACATGCGAGTGAGGACAAAACATGCTGGAAAGACTTGTGGTGGTCTATGGGGCCAGTCCTTAACCAGGAAAGCGGATCTTGTAGCACCAGTAGCCTGTGTAGAGGGCTGGGGTGTCATAATTAGTGAAATTAATCACCCTGGACAATGATCAAAACCACCCTCAGAATCAAAGTACACCTCTGTGTGAGTAAAATAATCATACCAGTCTTCATTCACCATGCATCTGTCAATTCAACTATAGACTATGTCTACCCCATGTTGTTTATTGTTTCAGGTGTAGAAAGAGCCTTGTCACTTCACATCAGATAACCCACAAGTGTCAACACAATATCTTAAAGTTAGCTACTTCTGCACGAGTAATCGAAGCCCAAACTCTTTCATCAAGATAGAGTACATTATTAAAATCACCACACAATAGCCATGGTTCATGAATTGTCATAGTAAGATGCTTCAAATCATCCCAAGGTTTCTCCCTTTCCCTATCTTCATTAAATCATATATAAAGGTGCCAAGAAAAGACTTCTTAGTACCTCTAGGAGTGATTTTACAGTGTATAAATTGGGAGACATACTCAATACCCGAAGACAGAATAAGTGAGGAAACCAAATTAAGCCAATTCTCCCATTGGGGTGGAGAGAATTATTTGTTGTAATAGACCAATCCTACATATACTCCCATAAACACTAGTCCATATTCTTGTTCTTGACTTTAGTTTCCACCAAAGCACAGCAACCAATTTTATCCTTATTCAAAAACCATCTCACAGCAACATGCTTGGATGGTTTATTATTCCTCTCACATTCCAAAACCTAAGGTTATCCATTGGATGGATCCCCTGTATCAATATCAGCACCTACTAATATTTCAGGGGTTTGCACAATAGTAGATCCATTAAGAGTCACCATTGGAACGGGACCAGAAGGTTCCATAGGTTTTGACAGAGGCTCAAAAGGGTTTGTAGTCTGTAGATTGCCTGCTTGCGTAGTAACATCCTTTTGAGGTGCTGGAGCACTAGAGCCATCAGGTTTCTTCTTGCTAGGAACAAGCTGAAAACCTTGATCATCAGTCTTCTTAGTCATAGCAGGTTTCTCAACATATTTTGGTTCTGCTTGGGTTTTGGAACCCTTATTTTTAGTAACACCATCCTTCTTTTGCACTCAGTATCAATGTGCCCATACACCACATAAAACAAGTCTCTATTCATACTTGACAACTTGCTCAACCATATCATCAACCTCTTTTTCAAAGCAAACACTATGAGGGAAATCTTGATCAAGAGCAACATCCACTATCATTTTAGCATAACTCAACATCTTCTTTGTAGTTGCATTATCACTTCCTATAGGTCTTCCAATCATACCAGCAATTTTATCAAGAGAGGATTAGCCCCAATAATTCAAATCCAACCTAGGGAGTTGAATCCAAATAGGAACTGTCTTAACGTCCTCACTCCTAAGGTCCATTTATGGTCTATATCCCTTAATGATTAAAGGTTTCTTATCAAATGTATAGAGGCCACCATCAAGCACACTACGTTTACTGTCATTACAGTTAAAATGAACAAGGAAAACTATAATATCGAGCGTTTTTCATACTATTTTCAAATAATAAAGATTTATATTTTCAAGCTTGTAAATTTCTTAGTGAAGAATTATGAATATTCAAGTTTATAACAAATTGAGTTATTATTTTTAGGGAAATTCCACTTGGTACCCTTGTGATTATGACTTTTCCACATGGTGCCCAAAACTTTTTTTCGATTCCAGATGGTTCCCTTCAGGTTTTGCGAAACAAAAATCTGTACCCAATTATAGCCTTTTCCGTTACTTTTGTCTTAAATTCCAATATTACCCTAAATAAAATGCAAAGAAAAAAAAAAAACAGCTGAAATGATATTCAGTTTCAGATACTGCTAAATTTGTAAATTTGCATAATTGCATCCATGAAATCGCAGGATCTGATCTTCAAAGTACAGTTACCCAATTTCCTCTTTTTGTCTCTCTCAATTACATACACTAAATCCCTAAATGAAAACAAAAGAACCCAAATCTTCAAAGTACAGTTACCCAAATTCCTCTTTTTCTTTCTCAATTACATACACCAAATCCCAAAACGAAAACAAAATAGCCCAAAAACTGAAGAGGCAATTGTGGCTACAAATTAGAAGGAAATCACAGAGTAAGAATTCCAGCACAATGAGAAACACCATACGAACTAAAAGCATGGCTTGGCCTGACAATGGGCTCGAGCCACCATTACCAACGTCACAAGAAATCCGATCTTTGCAACTGGGGTGCCGTCGCAATTATCTCCATTACCTACCGCACTACAGTTGAAGTCAGTATGTGGCTTACTGTCTTGAGAAAAGAGGAACATGAGGAATTCTCTGGGTTTTGGGTAATTCATTTAGGGCGCAAATTTGATTGTGTATTGAAATTGGCTGTAGAAGATCGAAGAAACAGAGCAAATTGTAAGGGTTGAAGAGAGAGAATTTTCTAGGTTTGGGGGAGTAAATGGGGGTGGGTAGGATGATTAATTGGTTTTCTCTCTCTTCATTCTTCAACAAGCTGTTCTTACCCTATGATTTTCTTTTTTATTAAGAGTATTACTCTTATCAAGGGTATTTTGGTCCATTTTATAAGCATCTATGTCCACAATCACAATTGCAAGGGACACGTCACCACTTAACGGCGAATACTAACGCCAGATGCATAGTTTGGTCACGAAGCGCATGATTTAAAAACCTGAAGGGCACCATCTGGAATCGAAAAAAAGTTTTGGGCACCATGTGGAAAAGTCATAACTACAGGGGTACCAAGTAGAATTTCCCTTATTTTTATATAGCATAATTCAGTTTAAGTGATTATAGATTTATTATTATTGGAGTTATATTTCTAGTAAATTAGGAATTTCACTTAACAATTTTAAGTTGTTTGGGAGTTAGAATAGCATACCCACAAGTGAGAAATAAGAAAGGTTAATGGAGTTTGATATAGAGGATTAATACTAGAATTTGGTGCACAAGTTAAATGGTGATAGATTAAAGAGTACTCCTAGTCATTAGTGAGTGGGTTATAGTGGGAATATAAAAGTGAAAATAAACACTTTTGGTTGCCAAAACACTATCAGGTTGTCTCTCTCTCTAATTCTACATCCTATCTCTTTCTCCTTATGCTCCCTCTCTATAAGTTTAACACATCGGAATTTTAGCCCTTCTAATCTAACTTAATTAGTCTAATAAAACCTTATTAACTTTTTACTAATTAAAATTTAACCTTTTTTAAACCTTATACACATACTTATACGTACATCACACAAAAATACACTAATAAAATTTTCTTTTACTTTCTAATTAAATAAATTAACCTTATTTGACCATAATAATTTTTCTAACTATATTCCATTAACATTACTTAATTAACTTAACATACTAACATCACTAATCATTTAATTTTTCCTAAGTAACACAATTGCTGACCCATACACATGCATGGTGTCATGCATACACGTGAACCAAGGGAAAAGAGAGGGAAACTGAACGCACCCTAAAACTAGCCATGCGAACCTAGTATTACTTTACCCTAATCTAACCTAACAAAGCATGGGAATATTGTACTAATCTAAACCTAAAAAGCTAAACCACTTTCTCAGATAACCGGCCAATTAGAAACAAGAAGATGAAGGGATTAGAGAGAGAGAGAGAGAGAGAGAGAGAGAGAGAGAGATGATCATGTGAGACCTAATCATTAGGAATGCTAACAACCCATTGGCCATCAAAATTTCCATATTTGGGAAATAGTTAAATTAAGTGAATGTGAGAGATAGAGAGACGGACGTAGGAGAGGAAAGAGAAAGTGAGAGAGGAGGAGAGTTTGCTCATGATGAAGGCAAATGAAACTCACCCATTGGTGAGTTGTCATTCAAGTGATTTGGGAGAGATTTGGGTGCATTCTAGAAGGAGGAAAGAAAAAATAGAGAGTAAGATTTGGAGAGAGAGAGAGAGAGAGAGAGAGAGGGAGAGAGAGAGAGAGAGAGAGAGAGCGAAGGGAATGTGAGTGCATGAGGGAGGATGAGTTGTGAGCATCCAAACTCACCAAGTGGCAACACCCTAGTTTCCAAGCCTTGCATACCTCTCAATATAAACCCTCCTAATTCCCCATCATCTTCTTGAACCCTCACATCCCTCCATTGAAGGTAAGGACCAAGAGAGAGTGAATGGGAACTTGAGTAAGACTTGTCCAATTTCCATTCTAATTACACCATCGTAACCCTAATTAACCTCTCTTTATTTTAATGTGTTTTGTAGAGGAAGATCAAGAGCAAGGAGGAGAAGAGTAGTGGGAACCGAGAGGAGGAGATTAAGAGGAAGATTAGGTATAATGTTTAACACTACTATTTCTTTCTTTGATTTAGCTTAATCTAACATTAGACTAACTTAATCTATTTGTTTTTTTACCTCAAATGTCCATCTCCAACTCAATCAAGAAGATCAAGATCAAGCTAGGAATTGAGGTAAATCTCATGTCCACCTCACACCTAGTTAATTAGGAAAATTGTTAAAATAAAACTAAGACTATGTGTTTGTTGTTTGTGTTAGGTTAATCAAGATAAAAATGGAAAATCCTTGTTTTATTATCTTATGCATGTCGACATTTGGGCATGGGTTATGATGATTCATGTTTTTTGGGGTTAAATCATGATACATGTGATGAGATGGTGATAGATGAAGTGTAATGTATGGTGATTGTGTAGTTTAGCTTAATGATCAAATGGTGTGATGATATCATGATGAACTAGTGGTAAATATGATGAAATCATGCTTGCATGTTGAATTTGAGCCTTGATGTAATGTTTAGGAGTAGATCATGTTTTGCATGTATAGAATTAGGCCTGATCTACTTTGATTTAATGTTTGATGAATTGCTTTTGGGTTTTTCCCAAAATGCCCGAGCAAGGATGATGATGGTGTGTTTGTTTGCTTTGGATATGTTCATGCAAGGCTAGTAAATGATATAGTAGGTAGATAGGATTTGAACTATAGTAATAAATAAGAAAATGATTGTATGAATGATAAGGAATGATTGCATGAGTATTTATGAACATTAAAGAGGTGCTTATAAGGTTAGAGCATGGTAAAAGTGTGATGAAATGATGTAAAATGATGATAGATTGGATATAGGAATTAGAATAATTTTTGTTAGGTAATTAGGACTTAAATTGTGGAACGGCCAAGAGGTACATTTGGGATTAGGCTTAAATAAATAAATTTAATAATTAAAAATAATCACCTCACTTTAACCGTGTGATTGTATGTAGGAATTGAGTAGGTTATAACGATAATTGGATCCCTAGAATTATACTAGTAATTATTTGAATAATTGATAATTCACTAATGTGAGAAGTATCTAAGAAACAAGGATTAAATGAACTCGGAAGATAATTAGGATTGTTGATAATTAATCACTTAGTATATTAAGGGCAAAATGGTAATTTCACATGTATTAGGATAATATATTATGAGAATGATTTGTTGAATAATTGAAATAGTTGAATAATGGCCGAGAGTAGTAATAAGGGTAAAATGGTAATTTCACATAAACAAGACCTAAAAGATAAAATGCAGAAAGGGTAAATTGGTAAATTCACCAAGTAATTAAATAAATTATTTAGATAATTTTCTTAATAGGGCCGAGAGTTAAAATGATTTTAAAAGGACGATTTAAAAAAAAAAGTAATTTATTATTATTATTATCATTATTATTATTACTATCCTTATTATTGTCTTAACCTAGGAAATACTCTCAATCTATATAATGACTCTAAACAGGATGAAAGAGATGGTGTATAATATTGATCAAATGCTTATAAGAGAATGAAGAGAATGATATTGATCTGTTGTTCATCATGATGATCAAATGGCTTGATTGATTGGATGATGAGAAAGTGAATGATATTGATCATGAGATTTGCTGAATGATTAATAATCACATAACTCTAGAATAAAATACTAACTACTTAAAGTTGAAGAAATCGAGGGATAACTTCTGGCTCGGTACCGCTACAAGGGTTACTAGGGTTATGTGTGCACACTAGGAAACATGGCCAGTTCCTTGATGGATAGCTTTAAGGAAAGAATGTCCAGCCTATGTTTTATGATTTGGCCCACACGGGGCGATATTATGATTTTGGCCTTATTGGCTTGATTGGGAAATTGAGAAAAGATTGATTATTAATGATTGATATGATATGAGTTGATTATGATATGAATAGGTCCGCACTAGGACCTGCTCCCGATGGGAGTGCTGAGCTCAGAATCGGATTGCATATGTGGGGCATTCGATGTTGATAAGCCGCGGTTCAAAAATAAATCCCTAACGACTATATCCCCTCATGTTAATAAATATATATATAAAAGATAACTTGGAATCCAAGAAATGAGTTGATGAATCCTTAAATAAAC